>DWHO01000961.1:0-17074 GCA_018247575.1 Eurytides lysithous rurik
TCGCAACGTATAATTCACGATTCATGTTGTGTTGAGATTTGGCTTCGTGTTTTACGACCGGCCGCCTGCCTGACATCTATTTTATAACATTTATATTTTAGGAAAGGATGGATCAAGGGCTCTTATAACAGGAAACTTTAAAGATGAAAGCCACTTTAAAGATCATGTAATAGATTTGTCATGCAATGATTTGCTGACATTATTAAATTGGAGAAAAACTTATAGACAAAAATATTTGTTTGTAGGTAAGTATGCCATAGTTTTAAATTCTTGATTAAAATTATTATATAAAATCTAACATCCTACATTTTATCTACAGGATTATTAGAAGGAAGATTTTATGATTCTTTCGGTGAGGAAACTGAATATTTAAAGATCTTTAAATCAAGGTTAAAAAGTTGTGAAGAAGAAAAAAGAAACGCTGAGAGAGAAAACCAGAAATATCCTCCATGTAATATGATGTGGAATGAGGATGACAGCTCTCGTGTTTGGTGTACAAAATCAAGGTGGTTTAAAGACCGAAGTTTTATTATTTGTAATTAATAACATATTTAAAACTATAGGAATAGTATAATTATTATAGAATATATATTTTTATGAAATTGTATAAATTGTCAAATAAAATATTGTTACATACTTAATAAATTTATAACATATCAGACATCAAAAAAATGAATAGTGTTTAAGGTAAAACTTACAGCGAGTAATAAAATACTATTGGTTACATCAGTTGTTTTAAAATTTAACCATTAAGGCTCATGTCCAAATCTAATTTTTATGGGTATGTCATCTCTAGAGTTGTTCAATAAAAATTATAAGTCTAATAAGCACAATATTTACCAATGCCAATGTCCCTTAGGAATAAGTGAGAGATATATTTATCCTAAAGATTTTACATTGTTGTAATTGTATTGAATATTATATTATCAAACATGTTACAATTCTACTTTTTTGTTTTTAATTTACATACCATTTTATTGCAGTGGTGGTGTTACAAGAGATTGGGTTGGTGTACCAAGGCAACTGTTCACCCCAGGAGAAAAATACCCACGTTGTGTGTGTGTGAATCTTGATAACTATGATAGTTCAAATCTTCTAAAAATGTATGATAACTGCCATCCTAGTTCAACATCTTGTCCAACAACAGAAAGTTAAGGATGTTATTATATTTCATTATATTTTCTAAAGAATCTCAAAAAATTGTCAAATTATTTAATAAATGGTCTATTTTTACTTTAAAGTTTAAATTGAATCTATGATTGCTGTTTGATCCCTTTTACAACAGGTATAAAGATTTACTGATTAATAAATTTTTTAAATGTGTAAAGAACTTTACTGATTGGCTAATTTATAAATTTAAAAAAAAATACTTATTTAAAAACTATTTTTGTGAGTATTAGACCAACAGAAACAACTTTACAATATTCCAATGACATGTGTAAACAACTCATGTTTGATTCCTGTAACATTTTCTTTATTTGGAGACTTACAAACACAACATGTTAAGGTAATTTTGTTATGGTTTGCTTTTTGTGTACATACTACACCACTACTTAGTTTATAATTTAAAACTACTACTATACTAAGTATATGCATACAGTAAAACAGATACAATACAAACAATTACTTATGAAAATCATTACTTTCAAAAAAAAGATGAAAATAATAACATTATTTAATAGTGGAAAAAGTCTAAAATTCAATTATAACATAGAAATGTCAAATGTAAAATTGATATAACTTATTGAACATTTACAAATTGAATTATATATAGTTAAACATTATACTATGTAGCTGAATTTTTTTTTTACAAAGTACAAAAGTTCTTGTAGTCACATCATCAATCAACACTCATTATAGAGTAATTATTTAATATAATAGAAAGTAAAGAAAGAAATCTAATTTGTTTTCCTCTCTATCTCATATATTAAACAGCACCCTCAATAGTTTTACTTTCTGTGTGAACAACTTCATCTAAATCTAGGCATTCTATTGTCTTAAGAAATACTTGCATAGGTATTTTTTTTCTATTTAAAAATGACTTATTACCAAGAAGTTTTTTGATTTTTGCTCTTCGTTTTTTAATTTTTTCTTTTGTGTATTGACTTCCTAGTTGAAAAGTCAGCAGCCTTTTTACTTTTCTGCCAATCATGCTTGTTTCCGTACCAGAACTGTTAGCTTTGGGCTCTTCATAAATAGTCTCCAATGTTTGTGATAAGGTTTTAACTTTTTTATTGAGGTATAAAGCCTCTATTTGTTTTGGATTAGAATCTTCCCTAATTGAACGTTTTTTTGGCCTCATACTTACTCTACGGTTAGTAAGTTTATTTGTTTCTGCAGTTGAAGGCTTTCTTTTTCTTAATATACGCGATGTACTGGCCACGTTGTTTTCTTCATTATTAGTAACCTCTAAAATAGGTTGGTCTACTTCCATTATATCCAAATGAGCCATTTTATTAGGAAGTTCAGAATCCATTCTTTATGGCTGTAAATATACGAACTTTTTATGTAATAAATAATATTGGAATCATTGGCGGTTTATATTTGAATATAACCGAGACTTACCTTTGGTAGCTTGCTTATTAATTTTTCATTATATTCTCTAATATTGTAATATACATTTCATTATAAACTAATGCTTTTTAAAACTTACAACCGCCGCCGCACTAAATTTAACACGTTAGTGTTTCCACAACTTTACGTCCTATGTTGTTTGACAGTTGTGTTTACTTATTTCGACGTTTGTTGACACATAAAATTATTTTTCTTGGAACCTAATAAAATAATAATTTAAGTTCTGCATGTCTTTTATAAATGAATACATATAAAAAATATTTTGATTATATAAAATAGCAACGGCAATTAAATTAGAATTTTTAGACCATTATTAAAAAACAACGGTTCGGGAGAAACGAAATAAAATTCCTTTAATTAAAAAGGAATTATATATAGTTAAACGGAAAATACTACTTCCATATCATGAAATCTCAAAAACTGTTAAAGCTACATTTATGAAATTTGACTAGATGATTGTGTGAATAAAAATAATAGGTCGTTTATTCGTCTTGACTATTTTCGTATGTGGGCAATAGGTACCTATACCATCGCTTAGTAACGTAAGCTCGGTCGTGGGTAATATTGCAATTGAGTTTGCAACTTTAGTCACCATATTTAACATTACTTACATGTACATGGAATTTGCTTTGTGATCAGTTTGTTTACATAACGATCTAATAGTTGCTGTTTACGTTCAGTCCTATGTCTAAAAATTTTATAAGGAAAAAGGGCTCCTCTTTCTGCAATTTTAGATATTGCACGCATCTTTTAGCTTTGTTTCGTGATATAGTTAATTAGTTGTATTTCTACTGCAAAGCGTCAAAGACAGTAAGTAATCTGGGATATTTAACCAACATAACATAAAAAAATAATGTAGTAACATTGCAATTTTTAACGAAAACAACATTTATTTAATAACGATTTATTGTACAAAACAATAATACATTAAAATGTACAGGTATGTTTAATTTTTTTGGACTGATAGGTCCCAAACACTGGATAATATCCTTCCCTTACAGACACCATATTGCTCGTCGAGGCGTCAGCACTAATAAAAGTATAGATTCGACTCTAGATAAGCAAACTAAAAATAACATAAAAATATAATAATAAATTAATAGCATGCTGTCAACTTAAGTACACAATAGTATATCGCACTGCCTTTGTCGACGGGCACCATGTAGTCTTTAAAAAACAACGTAATTTAACAAATCGATTAAACCTCCTAAGCATACTGTATAGTATATACACGTTATGAACATGTCCTCTCCGGTGTTCGAGCGCAGCGGCGGGTCTCCCGGTGTGGCGTGGCCTTAACACAATCTCTCGGAACTTTAGCTCGGACACAACTAAAAGCCAATGTTAACGTATCGGAAGACGGGAGCGGTCGAGTAGCAGAGAGAAGCGGGTGAGGAACTATGTATCGGTGGCGCTTACCACTTGTCAATGACCACCTCGTTCGCTGCAAAACAACGTTAGCGTTAGTGTGGTGCACGCGTGCAGATCGCCGCCGCCCGAACTTACTGGCTCTGTACGGAGACTGTGCGGAGGTCGCGACCGTGTCCTAGTTATTTTGTAATGTGTGCGGGATTTTTTTTGTTTCACTGCGGGATCACAACAAACAATGAGTGTTCATGGAATATATGCGTGCGGTGCTGCGGTGGCTCCAGCGCTCGGCGCTTACAGCTTCCACGTCGGCTGGGCTGGGGGCAGACAACACAACGTTAGTGCATGCGGGAGGGGAAAGGCCGCGTAGCTCCCGTTGCTATGGCGACCATGAGGTAAGAAATCAAAGTTTTGCAACACGATCTCCAGACAAAACGGGTCTTATTGCCGCAGCTTCCCAAAGTGGACAAGGACCTATTTCGGTAGGAGCCGTAATCATATATCGCATCATGGATATGCTAATTTTTTTTTATGATTCCAATATATATTAGGCAGCAATTTTTTTTCAAGCTTGCAAAACTTTTAGTACTGTTAACAGGAAAACTAAAAATGACAAAGTTAGTAATATGTGCAGCAACTGTACCTGTTCTTTGTATCCGGATTGAGGAAAGTGTGCAATATGTTGGAAATATTTAGATTTTAGGGTTTTTCATCAGTTTATAGTTAAAAAGGAGGAAAATAACAAACATTCAATTTCATTATTTAATTAATGTAAATAAAGGGGTGTTTAACTGTTCATGAGTTTGCTACATTTTGGTATTATTCATGACAGTATAGGATGTTCATAACAAATATTGGGCATGCCCTTTATAGTGCAGTGTAAATAGAATGTATGTTCGTGACTGTTGGCCGCTTCATCATTTAAACGTATATAACGCATATTCGAATAATCCTTTACAATATTTGTCTCTCAAATTAAGTCCAAACAACTGTACTCTTTTTCAGAGAACATGCATCACAAACATGCAGGATCATATTAAAAAAAAAAAAACTTTTTATATTCATGGACCTTCATCTTAAGTCTAAATAAATGGACAAATTTTGATGTAATAATTTTGTATAACTTAAATTAATATTGTCTCGTTTCATTAGCATCATGTTTAATAAAATTTTAGTTAAAGTCCATTTAAGAAGTGGTTATTTAAATGTGAGAAATATTAAATTATCTGTTAAATGTTTGTACAATGACTAAGTATATTGCTTTATAAATTATTTTTATTAAATACTCCATTTTTACAAAATAAAAACAATAGTGCATGGTAAATTTTCATCAAAGTAAGACATGTTGTATATATGTTGCATAATGTTCATATGCAAATGTAGAACAAAGTACAATGTTAATAAAATGCGGAACACATTTGTTAGATTAGTCAAATAATTAGACAGTAGGCGCACAAATCAGCAGTCATAATTCTCTGCTTACAGATATAAGCGAAAATGAAGGGGTTGGAAATGCAAATGGTATGTTAACAAGCAACCACAAGTGACAGGACAGGAAGAAATAAATATTGTGTTCCATATAATAAAAAAAAAAAAAAACAATGCTGAGCCTAACCATATACTTACAATAAATTACTCTAGGCTAACAATGCACATTACTATTTATAGTAATTTAAACATATCTGAAGTCCACTTGGACAAGGTACTGAGCCGTGTGCGAGTTTATATCAGTAAAATCAGAAAAACTGTTTACTAATGGAACTAATTAGAACATTTGTAAAAATCCTTGATAAATCAATAGAAATTTTGTTGTCAAATATTTATAAAAAGATGTTCTTCACAGCCACTTTAAGCATGTAAATATTGAGTGTGCTTACTCAAAATAGTTATAACACGAGAATCTCGTGGACTATGAAGTTTTCTAATGTGATTAAATGAATTTATTGTCTCGCACATGCCAAAATGCACAACGAGCGGGCCGCGTGGTCGCCGCCACGACTCAATTACATCTACTTCTAATATATAGTAACAGAGAACGCTACAAGACTTATTGTAGGTAGAGCTTTAGATACGGAGCGCTCTGCAGAAGCGTATCCACGTCGCATTAATCTTTTGAGCTTAGCACCTCAATTGTTCAATATCAGATGTTCATCGGTCACTCGTTGTTTCCGTAAATTCACTAGGAGTCCTCAGTGGTCCATTACGCGAACACGTGCACTAGGTCACTTCACACGTTGTGCTCCGGTATTAGCATACTCTCAAAACGGTTAGATGATACTGTGGTGAGCTGAGCTCATAGTCCATTGGTTTCCACAGCGGAACACCTCGCACCACCCACTCTAGTGCGACTCAGGTACACCGTCATCGTGGCGTCTAGTGTGGGCCGTGCGGGATTCGATGGGAGGGTATTAAGTGTGAATCAAACGGGGTATCAATCACGGAACACGATCGGGCCGGCTTATAGAGGTCCGTAGATGATGATGCCAAAGAAAACGGCCCACATGAGCACAATCCATTGCATGCCGTGGAGCCAGTCAAGTAGAGTGCGCGTATTACCATCGGAGATCTTGCGCGCGACGAACTTGAGCACCTCGTCGAGGAGGACTACGGGGATGGAGAACTTCATCACTGTTATCCACTCGTCTATCGACAGTGGCGTGACTTGGAACACCGCCTGCATACACACAACATGAAATTTCATATTAGCGCCTATTTTTTTTTTTGATAAAAAAAAAGCACGACTGATGACAAAGATTATCTATAACCTGGAACAGATCAAGTGGTGTTTGTATGTATTGATTGAGGTTTGTCTTAGGAGACAAATCTCAGTCAGTTTTTAATGTTAAGGTAAGCTAAAAAGTTGATAAATATTAGACTCATATCTGAATGTTTGTTTATTGTAAATTGATAAAATGAAGTCACCATACACACATTTATTATGAAAGACCAATAAGCAAACAAGTGGTTATGTTTATTCTAACAGGTGTGAAGGATTAAAAGTTGGGGGATATTATAGCACTTGTTTATTTTGACTTACCGAGAGGACCTCAACGTAAAGAATGACGAAGTGGAGTGTAAAGGATAAGGCCATGGAGCCGACCAGCCACATGTTGGACCAGGGTGGCATGGTGACCAGCGACTGGTTTTCGGACAAGCTGTTCATGGCGTTCAACATCTCGATAGTCACAAGTACTGACAGTGCCATGGTCATAGGGTGAGGGTCAGTGAAGATCTTGCAGTCGATGCCCTGCAAATAGTGACAAATTATATTAGTAATAGGTTTATAACTTATAATATGCCTAAAACATTAATATTTCTAATTCCTAGCCAAATCAAAAGTTTGCAGAAATGCATAGCATTAGGAACTCAAGTAGAGTTTAAAATAGTGTTATCAGCGATTTCGCAGTAGAGTTGACTACTTGAAAAGCATTCTTTAGTGAGGTCACAACTGCACAATAATTATGCTGAACAGTAAATAACGCTATCTAATTTATATAAAATTTAACCTATCCACAGCTTGACCACTTTTTTCTGTTTAATAGGTAAAATTAGATTAATCAAAGGAGTTCACCTTGAATTCATCTCCGCCGCTGAGGCATTGCAAGTGGTGAGTAAGTTGCCAGTAGGTCATCTGAGGTCCGTATGGGGAGTACATGAACCACCAGGAGGCAGCACCGACAGTGGCCATACCGACGTAACCACCAATGGCCATATATCTATATTAACCAAATTAAAGTCACAAAAGGTAAATAATAATGTAGTGCCTCTCAAATAACATACAATTTTTATATGTTGCAATAGGAAGTGAAAGGCTCAGTTTCAAATCTACAGATTATTCGACATTTGTCTGTTTATAAGTATATAGTAATGTGTTATAATTCTTAGCATTTATCTTAACATTTTTTTATTTATAACTCAACTTCTATACTTCAAACATCATAACAACTTTTACTTCTATACTTAAAACATCATTTGTGTTACATTGGCTACACTATCACATTGGGTTACCCTGTTATGATAGTTGTAGAGGAGTGTAAACAAATAAATTACGTTATAATGCACATATTGTTAGTAGTTTAAAAAAAAAGAT
Organism: Eurytides lysithous rurik; assembly: GCA_018247575.1. Classification (NCBI taxonomy): domain Eukaryota; kingdom Metazoa; phylum Arthropoda; class Insecta; order Lepidoptera; family Papilionidae; genus Eurytides; species Eurytides lysithous. The sequence continues at coordinate 8,033 of DWHO01000961.1, forward strand.
GTAGGAATTGAAACTTAATACACACCTGAAGAACAGCCATCCAGAGATGAGACCTTCGTCAGCTTTGCGGGGAGGCTTGTCCATGATGTCAAGGTCAGGTGGGTTGAAACCCAGAGCGGTGGCGGGAAGACCATCGGTTACCAAGTTGACCCACAATAGCTGAACGGGGATCAAGGCTTCTGGGAGACCGAGGGCAGCAGTCAAGAAAATGGATACCACCTCACCAATGTTCGAAGAGATCAGGTAGCGAATGAACTGCTTCATGTTGTTGTAAATGGCACGACCTATTAAATAAAGTGAACACTTAAGATGTAAAATCCTGTGGCACTATTTCTAAGGTTTTATATATTTTATATTAACCAAATGAAAGAAAAAGTTAGTCTTTGATATAATTGGAAATGATATCTTGTTAACAATAACAATTAGTAATGAACCTATGAAACATTTGTGCACCCTTAGAGGTTACTATAGTAATATCTCGACATGGACAGTAATAAGGCTAGGTAATATGTTTATTTTTTTTAAATAAACACCAAATGAGTAAGTATACATATCAGTAGTCATTTAGTAAGTATAATCTACCCTATACTTGTTCCATTTACATTTAGTAAAGCTGATAATAATACCTTCTTCAACGGCAGCAACAATGGAGGAGAAGTTATCGTCAGCAAGTACCATCTCAGCTGCAGACTTAGCTACGGCAGTACCAGATCCCATAGCAATACCGATTTCGGCCTTCTTCAGAGCGGGAGCATCGTTCACACCATCACCAGTCTGTAATGGAACAAAATATATACCCATTAGAAAACACACAACTGTCAACTTTAGACACTGTATCTATGGACTAGCAAAGTAGGATTTTGCTAGGCAAGTGTGTTTATTACTCTCGGTTTTCACTGATGAAACATTGACAGAAAAGATGCGCCCACGTGCATAACAACATGCACTATATTTGACATAAAGGTTATGAAAAATGTCTCGGACATGTTTCATATGCTTAATATGGGGTGTTTTGAAACTATCTTGTATTGAATGTTTTACTAGGAGGGTTAAAAGTTAGCAAATAATAAAAAATATGACTAAATTTCTCCTGGTGATTGAATTTACAGTACTCATATAGACATTAAATTTAATATTGGGACATCTTGAATTGGATATGACGAAAAATTTAACAAAATAAACATAGATTACTAAACTAATGTAGTATTAATATTGGGACAATCAGTTGAATTCGATATTATTGTTATATCGGATTCCGCCTTGATAGGTTCGAACGACTCAGTTTATAAACAGTACCAACCGCCTTACATAAACAATTTGGAAAGCATTCTCAATAATACAACATGTAAACATTAAATAGCGCCAGCATTGCTCTGAGTATTTATAAAGATATTGTTGCCAAAGCGATAAATATCACTAAATTTATTTGGTTCATAAATATAGTGTGTTATACGAACGAATTGTGTTGCGAGATAGGTTTTGTGTGTGTTCTATATTTGTTTCCATTAGTTGGTCGGACGATTAAGTCTCTCTTTGATCTTCCGCGCGGAGAAATAATACGGAAAAGATAACTTCTACTCTAAGAACTCAACAAACTCAGAGGTTTGTATTAACCTCTGTATTTGGAACGATTTTGTATACTTTTAATTAATACGGTTAATAAATATTATTCTTATGCATGATCAAATGATATAAATTGTTATAAATATATATTTTTTTTCAAAACAAGACAAGTTCACCAATTCGACTTAGTCTAAGTTTTTGAAGTTTGCTGTAAAAAAAGGTATATGTTTACCATAGCAGAGATCTCGTTCATGCTCTGCAAGAACTCGACAATCTTGGACTTATGTGCGGGTTCTACGCGGGAGAAGAGACGAGCCTTAGCGCAAGCACCGCGTTGTTCCGAGACAGGAAGGTCGTCGAATTCGCGGCCAGAGTAGGATTTGCCCGTGGTATCTTCATCCTCACCGAAAACTCCAATACGCCTGAAAATCCCAAACAATTAGCACCCCATAAAAGCAAACTGAAATCACTTAATCATTGCGTCGGACACGGTACCTGCAAATAGCCTCAGCGGTAGCCTTGTTATCACCAGTGATCACGATGACGCGGATTCCAGCAGCACGGCAACGGACGATCGAATCGAAGACTTCCTTGCGAGGGGGGTCCAACATGCCCACGACTCCGACGAAGGTTAGGTTGACTTCATAGGTGTAGAATTTGGTCGAGTCACCGAGGTCCATGTCATCGGGCTTCATCGGATTGTCGGCGGTGGCGAGGGCCAAGCAACGGAGGGTGTCGCGGCCGGTACCGTATTGGCGGGTGAGGTCCAGGATGCGGTTCTTCAGAGTGCTGTTAAGAGCGACCTTGTTGGTTCCAACGCGAGCGTGAGTGCAACGGTCCAGGACACCTTCGGGCGCACCCTTAACGAACAGTTTAGGCCCATTGCCAAGGCGGGAAGGCTTGAGGGGAGTGCAGTAGGTTGACATAGATTTCCTGTCACGGGAGAACTCGAGGGTGAACTCTTTCTTCCACTTGGTCTCGATTTCTTGACGTACTATGATGGCGGAGGAACGGCGATCGAGACCACTCTTGGGAACGTTGAAGGGATTCATCTTTTCGGCGAGCACAATAAGGGCGGTTTCGGTGGCTTCACCAACTTTCTCGAAGGCTTGTTTAAATTCGTTGAAGTCGATAGCGGAGTCATTGCACATGACGCAAATGGTACCTAATTCGTGAAGGGCATCGAACTCGGAGGCTTTGACTTTCTGTCCTTTTAGGTAAACGTCACCAATGGGCTCGTATGTTGATCCAGTGATTTCGAACTCCAGGAAGCTGCTGTCACCGCCCTCGATTTTTTCAAAGATGAACATACGGGAGACAGACATTTGGTTGGTGGTCAGCGTGCCAGTTTTATCGGAGCAGATGACAGAGGTGCAACCAAGGGTTTCGACGGAAGGCAGGGACCTGACAATGGCATTCTTCTTGGCCATCCTCCTAGTACCCAGAGCAAGACAAGTGGTAATGACAGCGGGCAGACCTTCAGGGATGGCAGCGACGGCCAAGGCAACGGCGATTTTGAAGTAGTATACGGCACCTTTGATCCAGCTTCCACCGTGGGCGGGGTCGTTGAAGTGTCCGATGTTGATGGCCCAGACGGCGACGCAGATAACGGAGATGACCTTAGACAGCTGCTCACCGAATTCATCGAGCTTTTGCTGCAGCGGGGTCTTGATCTCCTCGGTCTCGGACATTTCTGTACGGATTTTACCGATGGCGGTGTTGAGGCCAGTTCCGATGACAATACCACGGGCCTTACCAGCAGCAACATTGGTACCGGAGAACAGGATGTTCTTCTTGTCCTGGTTGACAGCGCGAGGGTCGGGGATGGCATCCGTGTGCTTGATGACGGACACCGATTCACCAGTCAGGATGGACTGATCGATACGGATGGTGGTGGAATAGATTTTGATAAGGCGGATATCGGCGGGAATTTTGTCACCGACGGACACCTCAACGATGTCACCTGGCACGATTTCCTTAGCGCGGATTTTCTGTACGCCGGATTTGTCGCCTCTTATAACTTTACCCATTTCGGGTTCGTATTCTTTTAAAGCTTCGATGGCGGATTCTGCGTTTCGTTCCTGCAAGTATTTAATTTAGATTGTATTTCAATTATATTTCTGTTTTTCACATAACTGTTTTATGTCTTATTAACCATAAAAAATTGACAATGACTATACGTTTTCTTACCTGCCATACTCCTACAACCGCGTTGGCAATGAGAATTAATAAAATAACAAACGGCTCCACAAAAGCTGAGAATGCGTCTTCGTGTTCTTCAAATAAAGCTAAAACCTGTTGGAGAACATTTTGCAATTATTATTTCAAAGTTCATAAAATTGCTATTTCTTTTTCAGTTGTCCCAACCGATGTTTTATTATACTTACGAAAGAAATAATAGCGGCTAACAGCAAAATCTTCACTAACAGGTCATCGAATTGTTCCAGAACTAACTGCCATATACTTTTGCCTATAAAACAAACGTAATTCAAAAAACCTTGTAAGTATGAATCTTATGGATAAAAGACACATTTGTAAGGCTTCTACGTTGTCGCACTTGCAGCCAATATAGAAACATAAGAGGTCAAGATATTATACAATTGCAATATTATTTAAAATTTAACATACAAATTGTGAACTTGGAAGCTAGGTTATTGAAACATACTATAAATAGCCTCGTATCTGATTTATACGACATTAAATTATGCGTTGCAGATGTTTGTTTGATATTTAATATCAAATGAATATACCGTTTCAGATTTAATAATGACAAGAATTTATGTAAAAATCCTTTCTTACCTTCTTCAGCAGGTAGTTCTGAAAACAAAGAAAAACCGTAATTAGAGGTTTGAACAAAACATCAAAGGAACGAGTTTTACGGACGATAAACCAGTCAGAGCATGTATGCGATCGATCTGGGCAGTTACGATCGTAGATAAATATACGCATATTGACTAAATGGACGTTATATTGCATCAGTTACATGTTTAAGTTACAACGAAATCTACGACAGCTTCTAATCCTCGCAGGTTCTCAAATATCGAATGCCATTAACAAAACTTCTTTAGATTCAATTCAAACGCACGCTACTGGCAGCATTAACGGCTCTCAGAAGTTTATAGGTACAGATAAATATAAAACACGTGTTCCAATTTAATGCTCATTCAATCGGTATAACTCAACACAGATTTAAGATTGGTACGGATTTTTTGATTGGTGCTAATACGCAGATAATGCATTAGCAGTCTTACAATTGGAACTGGATTTAAACAAAGAGTTTTCTTTCCGTTGTTTGCACGCTTTATCAAGACAGATAAGAGGGCATTTACGTATCGAGGTTGCTAATATTTTTGTTGAAACGTCTGCGCTGCGATGTGTTCTCGGCTAATGCAAATATGAACGATACCACCAAGGGCAGATATAAGACGTCGCTATGTGAACCTTTGCTGGGACGATTACGAAATTAAGATGTTACATTGAGGCAATGTCCTTCTCGCTTAGCATGTGGTTTTGTATGTTAATTAGTCCAGCGGCAGTCGCATTGGGCCACGTCTGTTCCGTGACGTACATGACCTGTGCGTATACACACACTGACCTCGCTACGTGAGTGCTTTTGACGTAATTACGGTACGTACATACGTAGCGGATACCTGTTGTCCTCAGATCAAAAGGGAATGGCGTAAAATGTTGCATTCTAAAGATCGTAATTATAAATAATTTCACAATGACATGATCACTGTCCACCAAGTAAGCCCCTGTGTTCATACTATTTAAGGTTTGTTCGCAGGTATGTGTTAATATGTCGCGGATCGATAGGGCGAATTACATTTGGATTTACGTCTTACTATTTCGTATAATGCCGTTTCATGCGTATTTATGTTTTTGATTGTTAGGAATCTTTTACAAAGTCCGCCTGGGGTGAATTGCCAGTTATTCAACTGGCATCCAGTTATGAGTGCTACTGGCACTACTGTTTTGCCTTTTAAAGGGCAAAAGGGCTAGCCTAATTGCTGAACCATTGAGACATAACGTCTTAAAAGATTGCAAAGTTGCAAACCGTTTCGCGTGGTCCTGTACGACTTATTCGTTTCGTAACTTTAAAAGTGTATATTTCCAAACAAACATTTGTCCAGCAAACAAAATCGTTACACGTCAACATCTATCTCATTTCCGCATTGGTGGCTGTTGGTTGGCCGCATTAGCGCCGGGCGATTCGAAAACGTCCGTGTGGGCCTCGTAAAACTGTAACTGTAACTCCGCTCTAGGTCTCAATAGGCGTGTGTAATCAGGCAACGTGCGCTAAGTCAATCGTATCGGCGCTATTTGCGTACAAAACGGCTAGCGGCCGACGCGAGACGAATGTGAGCAATTAGTCAACGAATCGACACTGCCCTGCTAACATTCGGCCATCTCCGTCATCCAAGATCTATGGAAGAATCCGCGGAAACAAGCGGGTGATAATTTCATGATTTGTACACAAGATTTTATGTAGTTGCGCTTTCCGAAATGCGGAATTATTTCTATTACGATCACATTGGCTTTTTTTTTATGACTCTCGTAGTATAATTTTGTTCAGGTTAGGTTGAATTAAAAGTTGATTTAGTTAATGGCGCTTATCGCTATTAACCTAGCCGGTCGACATAGTAAAATTAAACTACAATTATATCGTATCGATTTTCTTACGATATAAACCGAATAAAGGGAGAAAAAAACTAGTTCAGCCGTGGCAAAAGTTAAAAAGAAAACAAAGGAAAAAGGAAACACGATAATATTTAATCAAATGTGGCAACAGGCGGAACCTATTAAAAAACAATTAATCTCGTCTACAAATTAATGCTCGTGCCGAAGGCGCTGGAGTATTTCATAAATGATTTATCGCCCTGTACATCAACCTTACGGCTAGATTTAATGTCGCGGGCAAATAAGTGTATTATAGGTGCGATTTATTAAATCTCATAGATGCATTATAAATCAACTTCGAGGGTATTTATTGAATATATATGTAGGCGCTGTTGAAGATAGCGCGTCTGCAGCATTCGTAGACGCAAACCGCCAACGTAGTCCGTCCGAAATAAACCCGGGTGCTCTGTTGGCTATCTATATTATATTTTGGTCTCTAGGCACTCTGAGCTCACCGCATCGCGCGTCAACATTCCCGGCCGCCTCGTCGCTCGCGCGTTCCACCTAAGCTTAAACTGCTTAATGCAGTCCGGGCCGACTAGTTACGACTACCGGCTAGGTTACGAGGAGCAATTTTTAATGAGCCACAAACAATTGTTCCGCTTCCTCGATACGCCACTTGAGAGATCGTTTCGCTGACACCAAATTGGTATGTCATTGTCGTAGGATAGGAAGGAGAGGGATTACAATAGCGCCACATACATTTGGCTGTGAATACACTGTGAATCAATCAAGCGCGATTTAAGGACAAGCACAATAGCCCTTTTTTAACAGACTTCAAAAAGGAGGTTTGTGTATTGGACGTATTGTCAACCGATTTTGATGAGTCTTACGTACAGTGGTAAACATACAAAGCGTTTAAGATTTAACCCTCTTTGGTCCTATTTTCGCTTTAAATCAAAAAAAAATCGAGAACGAAAAATTAGCATTTATAAACCTATATTTGCAAATGAAAAAAAAATCATTTAAAAAATTTTATTACAGTATATTCACACTGTGACTTTGGGATCATAACGGCCTATAATGTCACTTCTTCTGTGTTTGAAAACTTAAGCGTGGAATCCCACAAAACAGTTTACACTTGGCGTTAAACGTAAACGAACATTTCATTTGGAACACTTAATTTACGAAACACCTTTACATCCAGGCACTTTGCAACGTCCTCTTTTATCCGAAAAATTGGCCAATGTGCCACTTCATCTTTTCGCAAGTCTGCTACAGGTAGCGTTGTATTTGGTCTCAATTTTCTCTCAATTGCAATTGTTTATATACATTTGAGATAGGATGCCCCCTTTTCCTCCGGGTTCTTTGTGTTCCTGACATAATCAAGATGCAATGTCAGTTTTAAATTTCAATAAACTATACTGACGGCCGGGCTCACAGATGCGATGTGCAAACTCGCTTATATAAACGCCAAGCATTGACCACCGTCAAATCTAAGAGGTGAAACATAATACAGTAACCACTTCTTTTATCTAATTTTAATTCGATACAACGCCATCAACAAATCAACCAAATCTACTCCACCCATGTGCTGGTTGTATGTTTTTACTATGTTTAGTCGTTTGTTACATACCACGGTACTATGAAATCCGCTGACACAGTATCACATACCGATCATATGCATTCCTGTCAATAAATGTTGCAATATTAAATCCCACGGTGCCATGGAATCAGCTGACTTAGTACCACGTACCGATCACAGGCATGTCTCCCGAGAAATGTCGCAATGATGGAAACGCTGACTTTACAATACGAAGCTCGCGGACTGAGCTTACGCGACGACAAGTCTCACTCCCTTGACACTTCGAAGGTTGTCACTAGCTTGTAATTTAGTATGTAACTTTTAATTAATAAATTATTTTAAGTGAGTCGGTTTTTTTTGAGTCCTCCTGCGTCGGAACTCGTAATTCGTTGTACATCGATCATTGTTTATTTTTATGTCCCACATTTTCACTATGTCTATTGGTTCAACTTCGCAAAAGGTGCTCATAAAATGAACGGTCTTATTGTCATACCACTTTACCGCATTTATGGTGACCCTGTCGATAGACGTAGAAAATATCTTATAACTTCCTCGGCCCTTAGCTCATTCACTGAAAGAGCAATGGGTTTCGCTGGATCACATTGCAGGGCATATAGATTGGTATAATCAACTATACTGCTTATGATTTCCTTGTCAAATAGTTGTCGAAAATAGGTCATAGGAGAATGGGGTGCTTCAGGGACGTTAGGGGTTCCAAAGGCGACAACAACTATTGTTATTCGTCTGGGATAGAGGTTGCTAAACAATTTTTTTTGGTCTTGAATCTTCTTCATTGGATGAGGATGAGTAGTAAATTCTTAACATTTATTCGTCGTCGGGGAAATACTATAACATCCTCATCGGACTCGGAATATAATAAGGAATCATCGGATCTATACAGCTAATACGTCTAATTGTAATTTCTCTGTTATTTCTATGTGATTTTGTATTCACATTTTGGGTCTGTATTCACATTGTATGTACTCCACCATAATAATCCACTGTGATCTCAAAGTTAGAAAACTGTATTATAAAAAAACAGTAAAAAATTCAAATCAAATTATGTTTATTCAAATAGACACTTTTGAATCGTCATTTTTACATTTTGTTAGTAAGAAAGCTTCTACCAGCTCGAAATGCAGTTCTATTGAGAAGAGCCGGCGAGAAACTCAACAGTTGCTCTTTTAAAATACAGTAACAGTATGTTAAGCCTTAATACAGTGTAATAGCTATCCCATATATGAGTCAATCAATTAAGTTCCACGCATTTTGAT
>DWHO01000962.1:0-17073 GCA_018247575.1 Eurytides lysithous rurik
ATCATTAGACGTCAAAAAGCGATTGTAAACCAATCCAATTTTGAATAAAGAATTTTGACTTTGACTTTGACTTTGTATCACTTTTAAAGCGTATAAATAGGAGAATAAATAAAAACAGGCATAATTATGGTTCTTATCAAGCAGAAACACAGAGGGAGAAGGTAAATGTATAATATTTGGTAATGGTACATTACTTTCGCATAATTTGTTCAATCGTAAATGTAAAATTCAAAAAGAGTACTTATATTTTATTAATAAATAATATCGAGAGGTATTAGCCCTTCGAGTTATACATTAATGTCAATAGTTAGTAGTAGTCAATATAATAGACTGGGAAATCTAAATATATATATAAATACAAATACCAGTCTATCAAACAGGAATATTTTGCGCTGTACCTATTGAATGCCTTATGGAATTTTGTACATAATTATAGTGAATAGCAATTTGTTGGACAATTGATTTAACATTATTTAAAACCATTGAAATTAATTAAAACCATTGAAATCATACTTTAGTTACTCGTTTAATCAATTTCGGTTAACATATTTCTAAACTATCAGAGTCCTTAGCCGGCTGCTGAGGACATTTACCAAATTACTTCAAACTGGCAGATATTACACATAATCTACGATATAATTAAAAAAAACTGGAAAAAATTGTTAATTGATTAGGATTGAGAAAATATAATAACTGTCTACTTTTATTGTTTTGTACATTATGTACAATATTAACCATATTTTATTAAAAAAGTCTGTCCTCGTTTTGGTATATATTTAATTGATAAGCGCATTTTGCATACATAATTTTTTTAAATTTATTATTCATACACGCAAACAAAAGAATTACTTGATTCGCGTACAATTCGTAATATCTATCACCTTACAGGGTTTTTCTTACTCAATTATTTTTACTGTTACATATAATGTATGTATAATTATTTCGTTACCGCGAAGTTGTTGCGAAACATTTCGCATTACAATTTCTGACTTAGTAGAGCATGAGTGCGATAACACTTCAGAGGTTAAAAAAACGTTCGAACGCCAATGCGTCTGTAAGTTGTGACGTGAGTCTACGTCAAAATTTGCGTTGAGAAACAATGTTGAACGGCCTCCCTCGGAAGCGAAAGAGTTAGCGATTTTGTCAATTGAAAATTTTAAACTAAACAAATAATGAAAGCCGCAAATAAACTGTGTGAAGCGTACATATGTTTTGCATAAGAATCGGTTGCAATATACAGTAAAAGCAATTGTTTTGCTTTTTTTGTAAGTATTTTATTTACAGTACAAAATAGTTTTTGCTTTTATGATTACATTTTTACTCTTTTTTTAACTTTTTAGTTTGGTAAATTGAAACTAATTTACGGATTTTATAGCGTTTAATTTTATTTTAAATTTCCTAAGTTTCAAATATATATAAATAATTTGTATTTGATCGCAGAATTTATCCAGTCTGGCTTCTTTATGAATATTTTTACAGATCATCCTCGAATCAAACGTGTTAGAAAAGAATGTATACTTGCGAGTCAAAAGCGTTCACCTATATTCATATATGAGGGGTGATCAATAAGTAATGATAATGAACATGAAACAGAATTATTAGATAAAAAAAGTATTTTATTTTTCAACATAGTCTCCTAACAAGTTAATACATTTAGTGTATCTTTTCTAAACCCACGATTCCCTTTGATAAAAATTCTTTGTTTTGACTCTCCAAAAATGCCTCTACTGCGGCCATCATTTCACTATCGTCCTCAAATTTGTCGCCCCGGAGGTTTTCTTTGAGCCGAGGAAAGAGGTGGAAGTTACTGGGAGTTAGATCTGGCGAATAGGGAGGGTGTTCGAGCAGTTCCAACCCCGTTTCTTGAATGGCAGCCATCGCAACTGCGGCTTTGTGAGCCGGGGCGTTATTTTGGTAAAACAGCACCCCAGCGCGCACTTTACCGCGTGTTTTTGACTCAATAACCTGTGCCTGCGTTGTAAGAGCTTGTTATAGTGTCCCCCTTTTCCAAATATTCCACCATGATAATTCCTTCAGCATCCCAGAAAACAGACGCCATAACCTTTCCCGCTAAACTTGACACTTTGAATTTCTTCGGCGTTGGTGAGGAGGCTCGTTTCCGAATCATCGATTGTTGTTTGGTTTCGGGATCAAAGTGATGGATCCAGGTCTCGTCTATGGTCATAAAATGCGACAAAAAATGATTCTTATCGGCCTGGAACTTTTGAGGAGTCACCCTCGAAATGTCGACTCGTTTCTTTTTTTGATCGTCGGTTAACAATCTCGGCACCCAACGCGCAGTGACCTTTTTCATATGCAATTCGTTTTTTTTTAAACGCTGCGATATGAGATCTCTATGACCTCAGCGACATGCCTTGCGATCACCCTTCCATTGGCCAACACGATATCTTCCACTTTGTTTACGTTTTCTCCAGTAAGGGACGTGGATGGGCGTCCCTCGCGATGTTCATCTTCAGTGGAGGTTCTGACCAGATTAAATTCCTTTGCCCAACGTGCGACTGTGGAATATGGAGGAGCAGACTCCCCCAATGTTTCCTCTAAGTCGCTGTGTATGTCTTTGGTAGACATTTTTTTCAGGCAGAGGTACTTGATGACAGCTCTTATTTAATTTTTCTCCATTTTGATGTTTTCTTTTCGACAGTTCATATTCAAATGAATGTATCTCCCGCAAATGGTGTCCTATTTACACAATTTTTTGAAGCTGAACTAATATATATACAAGTAAGCGAAAAAAAATAATTTCGGTTTTTGAGCGTTCTAGAAATACTCGATTATCATTACTTATTGATCACCCTTCGTATATACGTAGATAAATAAAGACATACATACATAAATTACGTAGTTGGCCGCTCGACGAGAGTTTTTAAAAAGGCGATTTTGTCCTTTACAATCTTAATTAACTAAAAGCTTACAAAACTGCTAAAATATAAATGACAACCTCCGGCTTCGGCGATCGAGCGAGGAGTGTTGGTGTGTGATTGTCCCATAGAGACGGTTTTCTGGTGTCAGCGAAATTATTATTTTCACGCCATGATTCCGCGATCTTGCTGGAACTTGAGTCGGGTTGGTATGTGGTATGTACGTCATACGGGCAGGTGTCCGTAGGTAAACTATACATACACTCACAAACATAAATAATTTAAAAATTTCGATTCAAAATGATATATTCTTTAGCCAATACTCACGAGCTTTAATTTTAAATGCACCGCGACTCTCTGCCATCCTAATTTCGAGAGGTAGCGAATTCCATAAAAGAATAGCCTGAATAAAGATGAATAGATAAAATTTGAACGATAAGAGCAGAACGCGGTTATGAGTTGAACGAAGGTTTCGAATATTCTGTTTCTATTTTTTTATTTCTCAGTTATCAATTTTTGAAAGAATGTTTATAATCTGAAGTAAAATAGACCGACTCACAAATCAATTAAGACAAGAAGCTCTTATTAGTTAAAAGTTTACAAATTTACTGTGCTACTGTGAAATTTCTTAAAAGATCTTGGTGTAGGGATAGAGTACTGTCCCGTCTTTGACTTATGTTTAAATGTTATTGAATTAATGTAATGTACATTGAACAATGTTGTCATATAGTATTATTTTCTTAAACAGGGGCAACAAGCTTAAGAAATAGCACAAACCACTTAAGCGCAACAAATGGCAAGAAGCGACCCATCTCACCGGAGCAGGTGCTCCGTCTATTCGGGCAGGGCGGTGCAGCGGCCCTTGGAAAGGCCCTACCACCGTCGCACCCTCCGGCGCCTCTCCCCGCACCTCTGCCCGCGAGACGTCACTCGCCTGCTAGCAGTCCCAGTAGCACAACGCACCATGTAAGGAATCCTGACACAGCATCCAATTCGTGGAAACTAGCATTTCCACGGATTCGGCGATCCGATAAAGCTTTATAAAGCCGCATAGGCTAAAAGCATCAACGTCAGTCCAGATAAGAGATCCTGACACATTTTAGTAGACTTTAGTAGTTATAAGTCACGTGGTTTTGGTGGCTGATAAGTGAGAGGCTTTTTCTCAACATGTCATTCATAGATGTCTTCTTTATATAATAAGTAACTTTTTGTTTAATCTGAAAATAGTTTTTTTCGACGGTCTGTATAAGAGAGTCATTCCAAAAGTTAGCGGTTAAATTATCTTGTTCTTTATTTTTTTTAAGTTTCGCTTTTTAGGATATCGTAGGTTCTAATGATATCATTGACACCAAAATTAGTTTGAGGGATTTCGTTTATACGGGTGCTATATATAAACTAATGAATACTTTTTTTCCTTCATGTCTTGATGCTTATTGTTCGTTTTAATTACTCTTTTAAAGCAGACAGTTGTGAGGAAGTAAAATGAGCAGTACTGTATGGCTAAAAACTTAGTTCCTAAGGTTTTTGTGTTTCAATCAAAGTTGGAAACCCTGCTGGTAGTGTATAGAGTTCAGTATAAACTTTCATTTTGATGATCGATAGATGTGGTATGGTTGTAGAAAAGGATAAAAATCATCATCAATCAATATATAAAAATGAATATAATTTAATTTTTAAACGTTAACTTAATTGAATGATTGCTTAATCAGCTATACAAGAAAAATAGAAATATTCACTATGTTCTTGTGCAATTTTATAAAGAATTTTTTTATTATTATCTATTTCATGTACATTATAAATATCTTTTACCTCCTAAAAATCACCATAACCGAATCGCCTATATAGAATAGACTATTGAAGGGGTGAAAATATACAAGTCCAAAAATAGTACTTGTGAACAGTGCAACTCCTCTGGGGCCTGTCACTCGTGTAAATAATTCCAGGGCGAGGCTACACTCAGTCAGTCGATATCACTACTTTATTCATGACCATTGCGTCAAGCGTTTAAAACGGACGAAATGGCCGCCGCCGTAGTAATAAGTAAAAGTTTAAGTTTGTTGCCTTAGATCGGGGCAGTGGGTTAATGTTAACAAAATATTCTTTTATTTGTACCTTGTCACGTTTTACAGAGGGAATAGTTCGTGATCGAATTTCGCTTCTATCATTTTAATTTGACATGTCAATCTTATACTTCATGGTCCCGTATTAGTTCGCGGTATGGACATTGTCAGTCGACGCCGGGTTACGGAAAGGCAAAACGTGTGTTATTCAAATTGTACGCGTGTGAGATATATATTCTGCTGTTTAATTTATATGCACACGTGTGTTTAACTTCTATGTGTATTTTTTTAAAATTATGTTTCTTACTTTAGAATTTATAATATTGGATTTTAATTTATTGCAACTGCGATAAACTCAAATATCACCTGTGTGCGGCCTCGTTAGACAGTTTTACGATCTGAAACAACTTTTCGCCGTATTTCACCGGTCACATAAAGATCAATACTGTTTAATGCTACACGAAAATGAATTCGCGATAAAGTTTTAATTAAATAAGTTCTGCGTTATGGTCTTATGCATTAAATTGTGTGAAAAGTTGTGTTTAGAGTTGGTGCCAAATTGGATCCGGCTGGGAAATATGAGGTATTTTTATAATGAAATATACTTTATAACAATATTATGTGTGTATGATAAAGACGAAAGAACCACAAATACGATGATTAGTAATGATTACAATTATTAATGTTATAATAATTTCCTTCAAAAGGTACGAATGAATTTATGTGTGTAACGAATATGTCTTTTAGCTTAAATTTTGAAGAAAGTTTGCCGTATTTTATAAATACGACGATAATCTTTCTAAGGACTTTTTTTAATTCAAACATGCACGTTCTTTATCGTAAAGCAGTAGTTTGACAGCTGATTAAATTTAAACAATTAAATAATAAATTTAAAAATAAATAAATATTAATTTTCTTTTATACTATAACAGAATCGTCGTGGTTCTATGTGTAATTTAAATAAATGAATAGTAGACTACTGATTTTGCTACTAGAATCCCCAAGGCATTTACGCATACGCGGATATTTCGGTTACATAGCGCAAAAAACCTAAACATCGAGATCATGCTAAAGATACGGTGCCTCTTTGTAAAGGTTAAATTTGAAAGTGAATAGTCGCCGTGCCTAAATGTGACCTTCTACGAACAGATTATGTTGTAGAAAGAGGCTACAAAGGATGGAAAGCGTCGAACGAAAATGGTGGGATGTAATTATGCCTTTTTCTTTATATATTTCGCGCGCAATTTTCACCTATATGTATAAAGAAAACTGTGCAGTTTACCAATATAGGGGGTTTATAGTAGTAAAAGGCCGCGGGGACTGCGATGAAAGGCGTATGAGGGACGGTTATACGGAAAACATTCCCGATAAAGGCCGCTAATGGAAGAACATCGTAGGAAGGACCGAGGATGCGCTCTCATTCGTTTGCGGTAAACGGGTATCCAAGAGAATTTTTTTACGAAAAAGAGAAGAATTACGAGCGAATTGCCCGATTATGGCAGCAGGCGCCCCATGCGCGGATTGACATGTAAAAGTATGTTTCAGTTACTTTTATTACACTAACAGTGGTTTGGATTAATCGTAAACGTACCACGAGGTTGATCTAATGACACCGTTCGCCACCGGAACTTTCTGGGGTTTTAAAAACAAGATTCTATTGACCTTTGTCTGCGCATATTATAAAGTCTTCCCGTGTGATCCGTTAGACAGAGAGCGAGAGAGAGAGAGAGAGAAAGAGCGATTATAGCGAGATGATGTGATCGAAATGCGCTCAGGAGGACATTAAATATTACTGCAGGTAATCAAAAGGTGAAAAATCCTTAATGAACTTGAGTATACGTATTTATATATTATAAAGTTTCAAAACTACTACGACTAAAATTAGAAATCATTTTAATTTTTGAAGGCTCAAGTCGCAAATTCTACAGCATCAATCATATTATTCTGTTCGAGAATTTCTGGTGGATCAAAATGCGTGGAAATGAGTTAATTGACTTGTATATGGTAACTATTACATTGTATTATGCCTAAAAATATTGTAACGGAATTGTAAAAGTGCAACTGTTGGATATCTCGCCGGTTCTTCTCAGCAGAACTGCTTTTAAAGCCGGTGGTAGTTTAATCACGAACTGAGTAATAAAAATGACGATTCAAAATTGCATTTTTTTTTTGTATTAAAACGAGGGAAACTGGCCGACAAGACTTTGTTTTATATTACTGTAGTTTAAGTTGGCTATAGCTCTTTGTATTTAAATAGGCGATATACCGCGGCGGCGAGCGTGAGAGGCCGTACTCGTCGGGGGGGGCGCCACCGGCGCCGGCCGAACCGGCCTCGCGCACCGTCACCATGAGTCGGGACCCAGCCGACTCCCACGGCTTCGGCATCTGCGTTAAAGGCGGAAAGGAAGCAGGTTAGCATATTCATCTTTACTAGACGAGGTTAGGCGCTTTAAATTTTTGATTAATCATGGATGTGTGACAGTCCGGAGGGAACTGCCAATGGTAAGGTAAAATAAAAGTAAAGCAAAAAGAAAGAGTCTCATCTTATCTGAACTGACGTTGAAGCTTTTAGCCTATGCGGCTCTGTAAAGCTTCGAGAAAGTTTCGAATATCCTCATCTAATAGGCGAAACGTTAAATCCAAAAAGTTTGATTTTACACCGCAGTAATGGGGCTGATGTAGTTTCTCAAATGAGCTGATGTGTTTTGGTAGGAGTTGCTGTGAAATCCGTTGTTTATTTAATACATTTCAAAATTGTCAATCTGCGCGCGTTTGCCATTATATTTTGCTCACTTAGAGCGACTGCACAGTATTTTAAATTAATATTGTATTGATTAAATCAAATTAAAATTAGCCCTAGTCTAGCTTCTTTCCTTTTCCAGCCTCCCCTTCCTTTTCCTTTTAAATATTTAATGATTTCCATATAATAAAATGTACTTCTGCCACCTATAAATATAAACGTATTATTTTGCCCGAAAATGCTTTTTAAGCGAATATACATATAATAACAACGTAATTCTATAGGTATAGCGAAAGTAGGTAACAGACAGGGGCTTATCGATTACTATTCCAAATAGAAGTTATATAAATAGACTATGGAGTGCGGGGGGATCGAACAAAGCGAGCTATCACTGAGAAGCATATAATCACTGAGAAAATGATTAATTGTGTTGGTACAATAAATACGATTAATAAATTTCTTTTTGTATTCTTGCATTCATTTTTTTCGTTTGTTTTGTCTTCAATTTTCACATTTTGAAGTATTTTAAAAGACGTTACATGGATAATACTAATGTACCTTGGCCAGGATACTACGGTTCCCAACCTATATAGGTCTTATTTTTTTTTAAATCACTTAAAATTTAGAAACTTATGACACGTGAAACGAAACAAATGAATCCAAGAACATGCAAAGAAAATTACTAAGCGTGTTTGTTGTACATACGTGATTAAATACACATTTATTCTCAATTTTTTCTTAAATAATAAATTTAATTTACATTTGTAACAGAAGGTATTGCAAATGTGAACGAATAGATATTAGAAATGTGTAGCAGCAAATTAGAATTACACTTGAAGTGTAGAATTTATATAACGAATCTTAAAACCTAAGTCGACGAATGTTATAATTAACAAGATATCGTAGTATAAGATTAATACTAAACTAATTAGACTATCGCTAGTATAAGATAATAAAAATTCAAAGCGTAAGTCTAATTCGAAAACTTCATAGACTCTGTAGATCTTAAGCATGTCGACGTTCATAGTCGGATTGTCTCTTTTATTTTGGACTGTTATTGTTTATTGTTCAGGGGTCGGTGTGTACATATCGAGGGTGGAGGAGGGGTCCGTGGCGGAGCGGGCGGGTCTTCGCCCTGGGGATTCTATCTTGCAGGTCAACGGCACGCCTTTCTCCGGGATATCCCACGAGGATGCGCTTAAGGTATCGAAACGTAGTACGTCGTCATCTTACAGAAAATTAATGTACCGTGTACGCTTATTTTTTTAAATGAAAATTAGACTATTGATTTATATTAAATTTACTATGCCATTTGTAATGAAGGCCTTAAAACAGATCGATTTGACAGACATACAAGAAGCTTGAAATAATAGAATTAATGTATGTTGAATAAATTGAAATTGAAATATATTATAATATGTTTTGTTGAAATAAATGTTTCAATAGGATAATATTATTTTTATTTTTTTTGGCTTACTAAACAGTAGATTTCTATAGTACACTCAGGTATTTATAGTAATTTCTAACTTTTAAAAAGATTTTGTATCGTTTATATCTTTAATAATTAAATTTAATGACAAATAACATCAGAAAACAACTGGTAAAAACATACAACAGTTATGTAGGATTGTGGTTTTACTGCTTCGTAATTTATTATTGCCGTAATCATTTACTTACCAGACAATATATGCTTTGACATGCAAAGGTAATTTTGTATAAACAGCATGGCTAAGAATGACAGACTAATAGCGTATATACTGTTTTCATTAGCAACCAAATTGCCTTGCAGTATAGGGAAAATGCTTATTCGCAATTACGTTTTACCGAAATTTTTATTGGAGTCGAAGCCTTGAAGAATCGAAGAATAGTTACACTGTTTTACATTTCATGAAATCATGAATGGTCTTCATGACTTCGCGAAATTTAAAATAAGGGGGTTGGTAAATAATTTTTATTAAATTAATATCGTTATGTTATAATATATACGTTTACGAATCTAGAGTTCTTTATCAGAAGTAACGATTAGCAATTTTAATTTTTTCACCTAACATTAGATATTCATTTAGAACCTCAAATTAGATAATGCATTTTTTCCGCCCGTGTATTTATGAAGAACGAAGCCGATATAAATATCTAATCTCAGGTAATTTTCAATTAAGTTATAAGATACATATTGTATAAAGGAATACACTTTTTTTTTTCATTTTGATAAGTGAATAAACATTGTTAATATTTATCGGGGACCTTCCATATTTTAATTTTTCTTTTGATATCCGCTCTCGTGTTCGTGCCTTATAATTTAAAATGAAATGTGTCAAGTGTTATGTAAATTTACAATAAATCTGCACGTCGAGTTCGTGAAGATCGAATAAAAGGAAATATGGATACGGAAATTTCCAGCAGTTTAACTGCTTATTTCATCCGAAATTTCTGTATTTTAAGAAGAGTTTTATGTATATTGCGGTACAGTGAATGATGGCTAGTTACAAAAGACGCCACGATTGCCTGCCACGCCTGATTCTTACACCTCGTCCTGATGATACTTAACAACTGGGTACACGGGAATTCAGGTCAAGTAGGATCAAGCATAGTCTTGTACGGTTAGACTGCAGCAGATTTTTGTTGCAACGATAGAAAAGAATGCAAAATCGATGTGCAGTTCAAAATATATACTTAGACGAATTCGAATAAGAAAAATCTGACTATACAACTACAAAAAAAATACTTTTTGTAGGTGTATAATCAGATCAGATTGGTAACTGGATAGAGATTTTTTCTTGTTTTATTGTCGGATTAACGAAAAAGTACCAGATGGCGAAGGCACTATCCACGTATGGGCTGGTATTTATTCTGAAAGCCGTACCGAGCTAATCATGAAATAAAATGGCACTTTGACTGCAGAAAGATACTATAATGCAATCCTTAGTGAGTGTGATGTTTCTATTTGACGAAACTGGATGGAAATACCATATTTATGCACGATACCACTTGCACATTCAGCACAAACAAAGTTTAACTACCTTCAAAGTGTTCTTTTTTCCTTTATTTAAAAACGCCACCCTTACTAGAAGAGAGAAATATCTTGTGTTACGAGAGATTTTTACATACATAAATTTCACACGGACAAAGGTCTAGATCCGGAACAGTTATCTGTAGTTGGTAGAAATATTTGTCCCGAGTGGGAATCGAACCCACGACCTGCGACACTGAAGCCAACGACTTAGCAGCTAAGCCAAACGGATCAAAAATAAAAGGTGTCGGTATCACACGTATGAAATGGCCGGCAGCCACCCCGACTTAAAATCCATGGAGGAAGCCGAGAAGCAGAATAACCCAACAATCACGTTATATGCGCTTTAGTATAGCCATGGTAGAGAGCACGCCTAATAGTTTAATCTGGTATTAATAGTTGTTTGTGGAACAGAATGTATACAGATGATAGACTAAATATGTTTGATTTATTTAGTCTATCATCTGCATATAGTTTTTGTATTCGTTTTGTGTGGTTCTCAATTGCGCTCCGTATATATCAAGTTGTTTGAGTATTCCTTTAAAGTTATCAGATATAGGTCTTGCAGCGAAATCTACTCACATTTTCACCAAAAAACTGATACAAACTAGAAAGAAAAAAACAAAACATTCCGTCATTAACATCAGACATTACAAAGTCAAATGATAGAAATCTATAAAAAAAGAAATGGAATTTTTGCGTATAAAGGTTTACCTGTATTTTTTCGCATCTCTATCTGCGAGTGCAAACATACTCGTACATTAATCACAAAGGAGAAAACGCGCGATACGGGACTGCAATGAAAACACTGTGATCATCATTTTATCGTAAACAATAAGCACGTTGCATACGTTCATTGTGATTGTGCAATGGAACGACAGTAATCCTAACATGCGAACAATGTTACGTAATGATTTAAAGCGATTTCATTAAATCGCTGTACAATTGTAATAATAACATTGTAGTGAATATTTAAAATATCTTTCGGTTAATATATTATTTTTCTATATATGTATAATATACTGGCAGCGTTGTTAATTTTAAGCCACTTGGCTCGTTAAAAAGAAATTGTGATTGCACTAAAGTATTCAACTTTAAAGGTGTATAATTTGCAAAGACTAATAAGGCAAGTATGTGTTAAACAGTAAATTCGCGTGAGATTTTCTCTCATCATTTCTATATATTCTGTCATTTGCAAATCGATTATAGGCAAATTAATACATTTTATGTCGTCCTTTTTTTGTTGCGAGCTTAATTTGCTCTCTCTATTTCAATCGATCTTCTCTTTTTAACTAAAATATTAATTTGGACCTAATTTCAGTCTAAATACATGGCAATTACTCTCCTGGATGTGTAGTGTCCATGTTAGTTGTAGCATTTAGAATTTTTTTTAAAAATAAATTTTCACTTCTCCCGAAGTAATCGCATTGCTTGTGTTAATATTTACTTGGTTAATTTTTAAATATATTTGATGTTAAATGTGAAATAATTATAGTTTTAAGACCGGTTGCATCAGCGAATGTTGAAAGGGAACTTTATAAATATATGTATCTTATAGTTATAAACTGTCTTTGTTTATGTTCTGTTATAATCATATTCGTGATAAGAAGATTTATCCAGTATGGCAACTTTTTTATTATTATATCTACTTGGGGGAGCGACGATGACAGTCTGACACGAGAACGTCAGCATGTGTTGCCATTAGCACGCAATCTTAGTTAGCTAGTGGAGTAAATATTAATTAAGAAAAAAAGGCAATCAAAAATTCATGAAACATTTGTATGCGAGCACCGTTAAGACCTGGCATACTAGATACTTTATTACTTAGGCAAAGATAAGCAAGTCAATTTTTAAATAAAACACGTAAATCGAATCAACAATATCTTATGACAATTTTTCAAAATATTCTACATTGACACATTTAAACCTAATTTCATATTTCCTTCAGTCTGCTGAATGTCGTGTTAATTATACTATTTATATTATTATATAATTAAAGATTTTCAAAAGCATTCTTTTTTTTTACTGTTTAAGTTTTCAAATAAACTTTGCTCTATTGCAGTTTGATCTTAAACAACAATTTTCCACTTAAATAGATATTTACTTCAAATAACAAAGATACAGTATCAGTGAGTTTTATTCATATATAATATGTTTTAGAATATTTTGGTACCACATACTAGCTCTGCATATCTTCTTTATTGTCCCGGATGCAAAAGTTACATCAATGCAGTTTCCGCATGGTTTTTTTCTTTTGTTCCATCCCAGTAAAGCAATTTTTAGGTTATCCGTTTATCTGATTGAAAAAAGTTTCTCTCCAATAAAGCTTTGGAAAATTTTATTTTTAAAGTAGAATTTGGCATGTTTCCTAGGTAAAGACCTACTTCCAAGTTAGATTTCATAATCAAATAATCACACAACTTACAGCCTTTTGGATAATACTGCAATTTAGGATATATTTTAAACCATTGTAATTTTGTTGTACACATGGAATAAAAACAGTAATTACCAAATAAAATTTCAGATAAGTTGATACGATTCAATATAAAGTTGAGTATATTGTAATATAAATTATCAAATTGTTATATTTCCTAACAATGATCACATTTTCGAAGTGAATTTTGATAAAGATTTTGTGCTATCGGATTATGCTATGATCCTTTATAGATTTTGTAAATGATTAATCAGATGGAGATTTTTTATTTATAGGTTTTGTGCATTTTTATTAAGTAATTTATTTATTCTTTGTCTTTGTTGCAGTTATTTTTTTTCTGTGGCTATCGATTCCATGACCTTGCTCTTTATTTTTCAATAAATTAAATTTATTTTTTATTCATGATTAATTTCTACCCGCACCATTAAAGTTGGTAACCATCCATTGAAAGGCTTTTCATATCGGTGATTATTTTTTTCATTTCAATATTCCATTGCATACAACGATGTTAAAGCACTTTTAATAATGCAGTATGATTCATATATGATTTTTACTGAAAATGACATATTTTCATGTATATCGGTACGTTCAAGTCTCCTTCTATTGAAGCGTGTAAAAGTTGGGTTTGAAATTAACCTGTAAAACTTCTTTTATTTATTAACAGAGTTTCCCTGGGAGCCCAAAAATTTGCATCATAACGACTGATGCGATCAAAGTTGGAAGATTTTAATGTATGAATTTTATTCATGGCGTTGTAATAAAAGGGCCTTTGCGCAGTTTAAGGACTATTGATGAATTTGTGTTCTACGTTTATGTTCAATGACGATCACATATATACACTTATCTTTATGTTACACACATAATAACGTTACTATAACATAACATGTTATTCCATAACAACGATAATATAATAATAAAAATGTTATATGGTAATCAATTGATCCAGCAGACGTTGTTCTGCCATGTTAGATGTCTCAAGAGCGCCTAAAGCAATTAAGCAACTTCAGTCAAGTCAGTCAAGACTAAGCTATGTTTATAAGAAAGCTTTATTGACATCTTTTAAGCCGTTCTTAAGATTTTAGATAACGAAAATATGGAAAAAATTTCGGCTTTGACAATTATAAGTAATATATTTAATAATAAATATTAATATAGTCTATATTACATGCCTTACAAGAGTTACACTATAAAGTACTTACATTATAAAGTAAAAAAAAAACAACGGTTACGGTTATTAACAATTTGATTTCATATAACATTAACAAAAAAGTCGATTCGACGTTTTCTTGCGGTTTTTTGGGTCGGAATTATTGTAATAATCGTTCATTTTCCAGTGATTACAAAAAAGCCGTGTTCTTCTATAGGCCATATTTAGTTTTTGGTCTTCCTATTTGGTAAATGTGTTAAGATAGATAGCAAAAAGATAGATAACAAAAAGATTACTCGTATTGCCCGTAGAAATAAATATAAACTTCCATATACATATGTATGTGTTTTATCACTTTCGAAGTAAAGTAAATTTTTTATTAAAAGATAAATACCATTAAATTATCCTTAAGTAGGAATTTACAATTTTTCAATACAAGAAAGTTTAGTTCAGACACAGTGAACTTCATAGAAAAATTCAATCAACAATTGAACATAAGAAGAAGTTTCTTATGTTCAATTGTTGACAATAATCCTGAATAAAGAAGTAACTTTATTTATTTTGTAGTTCTTTCCTATATGAACTATTAGCTTTGTTGTTTTTTTTAGTAATAACAAGGTGTTATTTTGGTCTTAGCCAACCAAGGCAAAAGTTTTAGTTAATATACCTTTATATGAAGTAGAATTAGACAACTATTATTACTACGTCATTCGAATGTCATTTTGTCTATAATTATAAAAGCGTAGATAACATTCCCTTATTATTAATTTCGGTTACATCACACAGTTTAAAAATGTAAACAAATTGTGCATCACAATAAAACTAAATACTCTCTTAACTGCAGCAAGCTATAATCATAGAAAATTATCTTAGTTATTAATTTTTACTCATAAACATAGACTACAGACTCTTTCAATGTTTTTTTGATACAAATGTATTCTCAACCTTTTCTTAAAATTTTTCTTCGAAAATAAATCAACACTAGTGTCAGTAACTATACAAGTTTAAACCCCTAGCGGTGTTATGAACTTCATTTGTCTTATTTAAGTGATTTTTGTTAAATATTTTTTCATATCTGGTTTTTAAGCTATTAAATAAGTACAGTTAAATGATAAAACATAATAAGGCGACCTTTCATTATTGTTGCTATAAATAACATTCTAAAAAGATTTAAAATTTTTAGAACAAATTTGTTTTATTTTATTTTCTAAAAATTTATAACAGCACTTAAATCAAAATTGTAGAATGACTGTCATTACGAAGTCAGTAAAGAATATATTTAAGCAGATGTAAATTTTAGAAAACTATCATGCACTTCCCTTGAAAGAATTCACCAAATAATACAATCGATATAATAACATATATATTATATCCACTATCATAAAATATTGCATCGGCCGGGAATCGAACCCGGGCCGCCCGCGTGGCAGGCGAGCATTCTACCACTGAACCACCGATGCTTGTGCAGAGAAAATAAATTTTGCTATCGGTATGGACTCACGTGGTATTATTACTCCTATTTATATATAGGAATAAAATTTTATACCACTATTCAAACACGTCATTATATGATTTCTAATCCATTTTTCATTTCTAAAAAAATACTATTTGTTTTATCGCAACATTGATCCCGATAAAATTATAAATCATTTGCAAATACTAAAACCATTTAGCAGACTTAATAAAATTAGAAAAACAAACAAACAAGTAATTGTAATTACATTAATTGATAAAAGTAGCACATCAATTAAAGATAAGTGTACATTACGAATATATATTTTACCGAAAAAAATAATGCGTGTTCGTTTATATAATTAAAGTCGATCGATTGCGAGCGAGTATATTCAACAGTTTTTAATATTAATATACAAAGTGTAAAACTGTTAACCAACAACACTGAACAATGTCGGGCTCCATAATGATCTATATTAGTTAAAAAATGGTTGATATATCGATTATTCTTGTTTATAAAACAATATAAGTTAAAGATGTTATTGATGTTGAATATATTACAATATCTAGATTACTTTGTTGATTTATTAATTGAGAAGATATATATATTAAGATATATTTATTATTTGATACTTATTTTAAAGAAAATTAACAAATATATACAAAATTATAATATATGATAAGTCAAAGAAAAAGACTGCATCGGCCGGGAATCGAACCCGGGCCGCCCGCGTGGCAGGCGAGCATTCTACCACTGAACCACCGATGCCTGTACGAAATTGATGTAAATATGTATTTGTTGAGACAACCCATGTAATATAAATAAAATATTTCCTTTAGGTACCTATGTCTTTTCTATTTATTTTTATTTTTAACCTTAAATTTTGTTTATAGAATCTCAAGTCAGTGTTAGCACCAGTCTAATTCACATATGTTACACTTAATAAAGAGTTTTATATCATTTTATACTAAAACCAATTATAATATAACTTGTGTAAAATTATTCCTTACATAGTCAGAGTTAAAATTAAATATATAAGGAAGCATTAGTAATATTATAAGGCAAAATATTAAAATCTATCTATAGTAATATATCGAACGGTATCTAAATCGGTTTCAGAATATTTAATCACATTTCAAATCTACTAAAACAAAAATTTGTCGCGTAATACCAAAATAGCAACTCTATATATATATCCTATCGAAATATAAATTTTATAATGGTGGTCTTATATGTTTAAATCGTATGTTTACTTAATATACTATAATTACATTATAATATAATAATAATATCATGGGACATCTCACACATTGCCATCTGATCCCAAACTAGGCAGGGCCTGTACTATGG
>DWHO01000963.1:0-17069 GCA_018247575.1 Eurytides lysithous rurik
GCATGAGGACATGCGTGATTTATTTCCAAAATGAATTTGGGGATGTCGCCTACGGGCCGTCGGGATACGGTTTGCGGTCCGAAATCTCGACTGGTGATAGAATTATTTCGCAAGCAATTTTTATTTTCATTTACATTGCAGAGAGATTGGACTAGGATTCGTATGTATATCGTAAAGTAGCAATATGAAAGTAGTAATGAGATGTTGCGAGCATCATATACTTCGATTACAAGCTCACTTCGCTCGCCTTGTTAATGACTTTTATAAAAAAAAAACATGAAGTTTTATATGGTTAATGTTATGAAATTTTTAAGTCATGTACAAATTTGTTTTATTTTATTTGCAAGGGTGTTCCTTGTTGCTTTTTACGATGTTAATTTTGTCTCAAATTTATTGGTGTTTCAGGTAGGTAATAACTACGTAACCGATTACAAAAAAAAAACATGCAATATTTTTCAGTTTCAATAAATAACTATAAATTGTTTCGAATTTCATTAATATTTTTTTTCGTTCTCGATACCGTTTCTCGATTATTTAGGTAATAAACGCACTGACGCCTTTTCGACATCTCAAGTTTATAATAAATAGTATATGCGACTGCATATGAATATGTGTTTCACATCATGATTATCATCGTCAATCATGGATACATCACTATAGACGCTACAAATGTGTTGTTAACCCTCACAAACTGGGTTATAGATTACCCTATTTAGCATACATAGCACTTATTGAATATGTTTTTTTTTAATTTAAATATTTCACGGCCTTTAAACAGCTTCGCTTAGGAATCAAAGTTAGTTTAAAGTTACTAAAAACAAATTACTTTGTTTTTTTTTCTATGTAAAGATAAGAAATTTTTTAACAAAGAATAAAAAATTATGAAAGTGTCGTAGTAAAACCGGATCCGGATCTTTAACCTCTTTACCATAAACTTATTTCTTTCCATTTATATTATCATTTTATTATATATATAAGAATAAAGGTTTTTGTCGGATATCACTAATATTTATATAGTGTGTGTGTGTGTGTGTATATTTGTTACTCTATTATATATTAATAATTATTGTTTCTATTGCACCTACCACAGTTTTTCTCCACGCCCCGGGTTGACTGGCAGAGAATGCCAAATGGCATTAAGTCCGCCCTTTGTAATACCGTTTATTGGTTTGCAATAAAGGTTTGCAAAAAATAAATAAAATAAAAAATAAAAAGTCTTATTTATCTATATTATGATATCTGCTTCGTTGATGTTGAAAGGAAAAGAACCCACAGAAATACTAAGGATATCGTCGGTTCAATTGATATTTAAAATAAAAGTTGGAATCACCATGGTAGCAAATCTACACGTATCACACAGCTCGTCATAAGTATTTTTAAGAATAGAAGTAACAGCATTATCCACTCTCTGTATGAAAAGGTTGTGTTAGTAAAGATCCTTACGTTTGTAGTGTCCGAAAGATTTTCGAATAATTTTCAAAATTTTTAGCAATACATGTCTTTTCAGTTCAAATGACTTAAGAACATCCTTAAGGATTCCTAATAATTATGAAAACCAACAGACGAATATAAATGTAAACAGCATAATTATAAAAATAAAACATAAATGCGTTCACGAAAGAGCATGGCGTATATATTTAGAACTAGGAAATAAATAAATGTTTGATTTTTTAATTTCATTGGATGAGACTGAATAAAATTTTGCTTCGTTAGGACGTGGCACGCTTCGTTGAAGTTCGTTTATATGTCAACTGGTCTTTAAAAAAAGTACCTATGCCAGTTGGAAACGGTTACGTGATCATCTTAAAGATATATAAATATCCCACATCATGGATAGCTTCCGTTAATGATTGTCTTATGCCATCTGAGAAAATATTACGTGTGTATACGAGTATGTCGTCATAAACTCAATTTTTTTTCTTATTTGTTCATTATATACATTTAAAACTTTTAATTGTTTAATCAATATATTTTACAATTAAGGTAAGAAAGTTGTTAAGATATAAATATAATTTTAATGAACTTTATTTTGATTACCGGCTGACCTCGTTTTCTGAAACAACATTGGTAGGCAATGCCTGGTATTGAAATTTTAAATTTTATTCATTTTCAAAATTCAAAATTCTTTTTTTCATCTGACATTTGCTAGCCCGGCATTAAAATGTCAGTTTGTAGTTTGTAGGACATACATCTCCTAACTATACGTTTGTCTTGTTGATAACTATAAGCAAAGGACAATATCCTTTTACGTGTTGTGTTGTCCTTATCTATGTTCGTTATCCTTTTACGTATAAAATTTGTTGTAGTGATAGGTGTTAAGAGCCGGTGGGAGTTTTAAAGAAAAATGTTTGCAGAGAAATTATAGGGATTTTATCTTGCTTTATTTCTTCCTATCACCTTCGACATTGATATTTAGAAATGAAATATAGGGATTTAAATGTAATTGAAATTATGTAATAAAAAGCTTTAAAACACAAACATTTTTTCATATTATTATTGAAATTGAGTTTAAATATATGCGCGCCCAGTTCTTGGAACTCGTCGTCTTATGACAAAACATGTTTGTGTTGCGCTGTTATATTTTCGCTTTTATTTAGATTAATAAAACGGGAAACTTCGCTAGGAGCTTATCGACGCTATTCATTAATTACTCTTATCAACTAAAAGTGGGTTGCGGTTTGTGATAAAGCATTTTTATAATTCACATTTCCGCCGACGCAAAATCCGCTTGTTAATTGTAACCCAACTATACTTTTTGTCTATAATGTTTTTTTATTGCAATAATACATATGTATATATACGAGCTATGCAAAAAAAGCATTATGGCAATTTAATGATGAAGAAAGAAACATACAATTAGAGATACGTCGCTGTTTAGGGGTGACAATATTTTTTAACTTTTGGCATTGACTACAGTCAGACAGAAAATAACAAAAACTGTAAATCATTTTTCCTCTGTGTAAAACTATTATTTTTTAACGAAAACTATATATGTTTAAGCGAGCAGTTTGTCTGTTGGCAACTAATGGTGACTTGAATCTTTTATTGATTTTAACACACAAATGTGAATAGCTTGCTATTATGTAATAAGCATTAAATGTCAGCTAGTATGGTTGCTAATGAGAAAGAATGTGGATGTGTGATCGAAAAATTTTTAGTGTCTTAACGGAAATTTTCGAAATATAAGAGTCTAATAAAAATTGTATTTGTTTAGATAAAAATAAATAGTAAAGCAAAAATTAAAAAATATATTGATTGGCACTGTGTCGCCATGGACAAGAATATTACTCACGATCAGGCGAACAGCTTATC
This sequence comes from Eurytides lysithous rurik, assembly GCA_018247575.1. Classification (NCBI taxonomy): domain Eukaryota; kingdom Metazoa; phylum Arthropoda; class Insecta; order Lepidoptera; family Papilionidae; genus Eurytides; species Eurytides lysithous. Next base: position 3,313 of record DWHO01000963.1, read on the forward strand.
TATGTATTTGTCATGGCACTGAACTCCGTAATGGAATTTAAAATATAAGTAAACTTCATTTTTTTCTGTGCTTCACAGGATATCAAATGGGATCTAAAATAGTTTCTCTTCAAATAGTTTTTATTTGATGCAGCCATTTTAAATGGTAAACCGTGGCTTCAGATAATGAAGTATAGGGGAGACCTAGGAGAGTTGTGACAATTTTTACTTTAAGAGACATATCTCGCTCAAGAAACATTCCACAGTCATGACCTATGTGAATTAATGTAGCACCATACCTTCTCTTCCCAAAACAAGCATCAAAATTAATTAAAGTATTACGGTTTCTGAGAAAATCATCTAACACAAAGACTACTCCCTCAGTCACAACCCTCCTATCACCGAGGTAAGTTGTGACAGCTTTGTATTTAGACTATTTGACTATTAATAACTATCATTATACTTATTATAAATAAATCAAACATGTTTTTTTTTTGCAAAAAAGTACTTTAATTTTTTTTTAGTACATTAAGTACCAACAAAAACCACATATAACATTCCCATATATTATAAACAGTTAAAAATCTTAGTCTAATCTGATCCAGTACAATCTACGTGTGCCCAGCCTTTGCATTCTATGCATTGAACCCACTGCTCATTCGATCTGCTGTTTGCATAGGCTTCAAGGCAAACCAAACAGAAATAATTATTTTCTTCCTCTTCTTCGTCATCACCTGTTCTCTTCTTCTTATTTGTCTCCTTGGCTTTTTAGGCTTCTTATTTTGTTTGCTTAAGATGCGCTTGCTTACATTCCTCAACTTCTTATTAGCTTCTTAGTAGGTGAGTCTGTAAGCAGATTTGATTTTGCGTCTGTTCGGTTGGCTGTTTTTATTTGGCGGAGCCTTTGGCAACGGCCTCACTGATTCTGGTGAAAACACATTAGAAATAGTGGCAAGAGGACTATGGGCTGTAGACTTGGATGCAATAGGTTCATTGGCATTATTGTTCACAACTGATGAATTGCTAGATTGCATGGTCTAATCTGAAGATGTACCTGGAATAATGGCTCTTCCTTCATCATTATCAACTGTGCCGGTGTTGAGATTTGCAGTTATGGTGCTTTCTGCTGGATTGCCCACAATTTCTGAGACGGATTGATCTAGTTCTAGGTTAGGACGATCAGTGACTTGACTTAGTAACCAACCAGCTTCTGCAAATATGTCTGTGTTGACCGGCCATGTTCCGGTAGCAGCAAAACCAGCGCTGATATTCCTTGCAGTGATTGCTACATTAAATGCAGACTTTGTTATAGATGGGATATCATAGATGGTCATGACTTTCCCGGCATTACTTCGCATCCAATTATCACAAGTTCTATTAATTGCTTTTTTTAGGGCCCCAAAAATAGCACGATCCATCGGCTGTAACTTGTGCGTACAGTGTAGGGGAAATTTGAGCAAAATTATGCCATTTTCTCTGCAGAATTCAATCTTTTTTAGAGCTGTATGCGATGCATGATTATCTAGGAGCAACAGAGCTCTTTGCTCTTTAGATGGTCTAACATGATTTTTAAATGCTCAAGGAAAACTAGAAAATCATCCTCTTGCGTCTAGCCTGATCCGTTAGCTGTTCCGATTGAACCAGTTGGGCTGTTCCGAATAAAATGCTCTTGGAATCGTTTACGTGGAAATATAAACACAGGTGGTATATAATTACCTATTGCGTTTCCAGCTAAGGCAAGTGTGATCAAGGTCCCCCTTTCTGCCGACGTCATAGCACTGACCTGTTTTTCTCCGAGTCGCGCAATTATCCTATCAGGTTTTTGGACGGTAGTTATTCCGGTCTCATCGACATTCCAAATATCTTTTGCATTAAGTTTATGTTTGCTTAAGACGCCTATGTAGGTATCAAAGAAAATGGCAAATTGTATTGTTGGTGCTGCATATTGTTTTGTAATAATACGAATGTTTGGTATTCCTCAGTTTTCAATGATTAAAATAATTTATCTGGTGCCTTAAAGAAACACCAAAATTCACAAAAACATTAAAATAGTGTTATTTCTCTTTGTAATTTCGGTAAACAATACATTGAAACTTCTTTATCGAAACTACTTTTAAACGAAATATGAAATCATAATTGCGTGTTAAGCATAACCGTAATGTTTTTCAAAGATTAATTGATACTCGTATTGTTTGCCACTTAGCCCAACCCTTTTAGAGGTCTTGATGAATCTAAAAACTCATTAAATAAAGGCAATTTTTTAGAATTAGTATCTTTTTTTTTCTAAATACGATCTTATTTTAAATGCATAGGACTAGTTCAAAAAAAATTTTGGGCTTGCCCAATGATATAACCCTAAGCACGACTCTGCACACACGCAAATATATATCGATTCTTTATTCCAATATAAATCCTTGTGTCAAGAATATTTTACTATGAAGGAGGAGCCGCATACATACATAATGATGTTCACTTGACGTTTGATTTGTTTATTATATTGTTTCGTTTATTACGTATTCCTCATATTTGGCTAAATTGGAACTTAAAATCCAAAACATTCAGCCTCAGTTGAGCGTTAATTCAATGATAGGCGAAAAATTATGTCCACATTCCATAATATACGACTTAAGGCATGTTTTAATGTCTATGTAGGTACATTACCTACATAGATACTAAAACATGCCTTTATTGATATCAGGTACAACAGATAAATTAACTTAAATTTACCACTGGTGTGATCGAAAATGAATCCTCCGTTTCATACATAAGCCGTTGTATACAGGCTCGTATATATTAATTTAAGCAATGAATAATTAACTAAAACAACTAAGACGACAACAGCTTGATTTAATTTCTAAATTACTATAAATTATTTCCCAATAGCACCCAATAGCCTTGTATTGATAACAATACTAATCATAAAATATCGCATTGTTGCTTATTGCTCCGGACAAAATTGTTTTCGAAATTGCAAGTTATTGTCTTAGATCGATTCATTATTTAAGATTTAAGTCATTCGCAATGTTCAGCTAGATAAGACATATTTGAAAGGCGTCGCCGTGATTACCGTGAAATTGCAGTCTGATCTGTTGCTGGCTCTTTGGACAAGTTTTGCTACGACTAGTTTACGCCCTCTAGTACTAAATATTTAAACCCAAAGGTAACAAACACGCCCGCTGTTACGCCTGAAAAATCTTCCATTTTAAATTTGTGTGGCCGGTTAACGAGCAAGCGTTTCGTAATAATTAGTAAGTAATTCATCGACATTTATGTATAACACCTGTGAGATCGCAGTGAGGTCGTCAACGTTTGAAAAAGCGTCTCCTTACCCAAAAAGAAGAAAAACCAGATACCTTACTCGAAAAAAAAATTAGTTGACAGTATTCTACGAGGCCATCGTACTTTCATGGAAGAATATGTCAAATCATGCACCGGCAAAAGAATGGGTCTGTGAATTGTTTCCAAAATATGTACGATATAAACTGTTTACGAATAATTGTGACAAATTCATTCGTGCGAAGCTTCGCCAACCGATATGATATCAAAATGACCCCGCATTGTCCTAGCCGATAACATGACATCCTACTGTAAATTGAATCGGGCTCCCATTCGCGGCATTTCTGCAAATTTTTATCCGCACTCACACCGTAACTTTTTAAGTATTGCGCGTCGCAAACGCATACGCTTTTCAAACCAAACATTGAACCATTTCTCGAATTTCACAAGTCTTCGAACGGTTAACGTTGATTTGCACTGATACAATAATTATTTCTCTGATTTACTTACTCAAATATTCTAATGTTTAATTTGTTTTTATTTATTTATTTATCTGCGTTTCGTAGGATGTCGTTAATACAGCGTTCATTGTCACGATGTCTATTAATATTATTGTAATATAAAATATTATAAAAGGGCACTAGTCCTTTGGTATCAGTTTATTGGAGGATACGAATACCGGAGGCGATATAATATCGGATCGGTATAATATCGGAGGTACGAGTAGGACGATAGGACTTTGTAATTCGGTTTTATTTTTTATAGTCTATTTGTAGATGTATTTTTATTTTCTCTTTGTACTTTTAACAGTCCCACATTTGCTTCCACAATTAACGGTTAGATCCTTAGTAAGTCGTTTATGTGTTATTTCGTTTAAATGTGTAGAAATTCTTGGAACAATAAACAGATATGTTCTTCGTCGCTGTATATGGGTTTTAATCTCGCCAGGAAGTTATAATTAAATGTAAACGGAAAAAATAATTAAAAGTACACGCTTATCACCACCAAGGTATAATGTAATAAGTGTTCTATACAATATAATTGGCTGTATTGTTACTAATAACGTGCTATGTTATCAGTAAAGTAAATATTTATTGGACCACGGTTAAAAAATAAAAGAGAACCAAGAGGTTAGTATTAAATTTTTTTTGGTAGCCGCCGTAAGTGTACGCGGTTAATAAGTTCACAGTTCACCCTTTTGTTTTTTAAGTTTCCTGTGTCTTCGTAAAGCCTTGCCTCCTGAGGAAAGTCAAGAAAGTCAAGCCCCTCGGTGGCTACCCTCAGTGCATACGGGATCTCCGGCCCCTCAGCAGAATGTGTAAGCACGCTCCGGAGAGACAGATGCCTCCATTGGCCATCGTTATTCTACGGCACCTCTAGACCACTCAGTGGTGCCATCTTTACCGAGACCACTATAACGGGTGGTCAGGTCCCCAGGTACCACCCGTTGACCCAACGCCCCCAACGTTCTCGGACTATATGACTGTCAGGCCAGCACGTCATTTTGACGTCTTCGTCTCCGTGCGAGATCTGACCTCTCTCGATTTCGCTCGGCATTCTCCTTCTGACCGATTATAGATTCGTAGAAGAAGACTAGTGTCAACCATGTTGAAGGAAGACAGTTCACCTTAATGTTAACTAATCCATTGTTCAAGAGGATCCATAGTAGTTACCTCAGTTGCTAGATGAAATGCAAAATTATAACTGTTATTACTTGACCGTCCTGAGATTGAAGAGAGATAACTAACCGAAGCATTAACAAAGAAATTAATATTAAAAAAGTCGGTAACGCATTTGCAAGTCTCTTGATATTGAAGATGTCCATGGGCGGCGGAGTTTGCTTACTGTTTGCTCGTTTGCCTCCTAATTCGGATAAAAAGAAAAAACAACTCAAAAGCCACGGCAGTGACGCCACAGGTAATGTTTGGTATACTTAAGTCGTTTCAGTTTATAGATACATTATATAGTTTTTATCCAAGATTTTATAATTCCTTTATTTACTGAAACTGGAAATTATAACTCTACTAATTTGCTTTGACAGCGCGCATCCTCGGGCGTTTAACAGTTAACAGGCGTCAAGCCAGGCACAGTCATCAAATGAGTTGCATCGTCAACGGGTGCTGCAGTGCCTAGAGCTAATTAGTCATAGAGGTTCGTATATTTAGGCGCAACTAAAAATAAGATTGTGGGGCATCGACACTCGGTCCATCGTGCCGGGGCACCGCAATTAGACGCCAATTGACCCGGCCGGATTGGAGGCGCCACAACTAGCGTACAGCGAATGCGTTCATTGCTGTCACGTGCTGGTCTCTGTGGTGGCCTTGGGTACATTGGTCACAGCCGCGCGTCGTGATCGCTGATTTGCCGCGAACGACCAAAGCTGCACCGATTTGAGTAGTCCGTAGTCCTTGCGCCGGATATAAAGGATGGTGGTCGAGATTGTCTTTGTTAATGCTGAAGATAAAGCTTGATTTATTAAATTAATAAAGTGGTATTTGGAACAGCCTGAAATAGGCCTATTACATACAATAGTATTCCAGGCTGTTCCAAACACCAGAAACGAATTGAACAAAGATCAGATTTAAACTAATTCAGTAAAAAAATCTAGTTTGTACGTTAAGCATAAAACCTGCAGTACACGAGAGTATACAAATGACTGCAGTTATTACTACGTTTTGATATTAAACATCTTTGCTCTTGTTGTACTGACCCACATTATGACAGGACACAATTACGATTTCTTTATATCATATATGCTCTGTTAAATCCGGAATTACGTATATATCTTGTACATACAAGTGTTATACATAACTCTTAGATTACTGAATGATTTTTTTTATATTAAATCATTTTTTTTTATTTTTTATTTATAATGAACTATACTCTTTATTTACATCATAAACTAAAACAAATACAAACTTAAATAATCTTAATATATATAACAAAACTATTAGTAAATATAATTATATCTGACCTAAAAATCTATTCAAATTTCATTGTGAGGCATGGTACCAAGAACGCTGGCTGCATTTCCCCGTTGGTTATGCTTAATCTTTGGACAAGAAATGAACTAGCCCTCTTGTCGCCACACACGCATTAACCATTCTGGGAAAAATCTCTTTTAGGAACTTTGAGGTGTAAGGACCCCACGGACCAAGGGTCTCTACAGCAAAAGGCACAAATATATAATCCGCACTGATAAGGTCAAATTTGCGCCGCTTATTTACTTCCGCCTTCGATGCCGCCCCGGCTCTGAGCGAAGTGCCCTTGACATGAGAGGCTGCTAATGTGTCTATGCAAGTAGCGTCCCAAACAAGAGATTTGCCCCTCTCCCAAGGAATCAAGGTTAATCCATCGGGTCTCTTGCCATCGCTACGGACAATGCCAGATGGCTCTAAAATAGACGGAACATTAACAGAAATTAGAGCTCTACGGATGACTTCACTCACAGCAGCGTGACGGGAAAAACGGCCAGCGTGAGTCCGTAGAGTCAAAATTTATTTACATTGGGACCACACGGACATATGTGCAGTTGGCAGATCGGTGCTCCTAAGCGGATTCCTACAGCAATGCGCAAGCTTTCACTGTCATGTAATGTACCTAAATTACTTGATAGTAAAGCGTGTAGCCAGTGACTGGATTCGGATGAGACCGCAAGAAAACGTGCGCGGTCTAAATCGTTGTCAAAAGTTTGGGACAAGGCTTTATGTGCTCTCTGTACCAAAGGAATATCCCATCGTTTTTGTTAATTAAGTTCCAAGGGAATATTTTTATTAGTGCAGACAGCACAGCTTAGTGTTAGAAATTAGTAGCTTAGTGTGCGAAGCACTACGTAAGGAGGTTTGCATATTAGAAAAAATATTTCTGAGTAACGTAAAATCTTATTAACCGTAACAGTCGAACGAAAATATCACCCTCTAGATATGCCTGGAAAGCTTTCTCGGGCGAGAACGATATAAGCACTCAGTACTTTCTTAGAATTCTATTTAATAATATATAAGCTTCGATATACTTTACCTTTGACGAGAACAGATAGATCAGAAGTTTATACCAAATCTTAAATACAGAGGTAAAAAAAAGTTAGTATTAACAGGAGGCGCAGTTTAAGGAGTTCTTATTATTAATGAAAAGCAATTCCTCGTTCGTTATGATTAATGATGGTGACGTCCTCACAACCGGTAGCCACTACTGAATTCTCTTCCGGCTGAACACGGAAGCTACTATCGTGGCCGCTATTTGCGAAATGTAAATTGTTTTATATATTATACAAGTATGTGTCTGTTTTATACGCATTTAATGCCTGTATTAAATAGTGCTTTCAAATCTCTAACAAAATTTCATCGACTTAGTAAATGTGTAGTGAATGTACCACGAAAAATCTGTTTTTCTACGCAAGCATCTGTTTTATAAGCAAGTCGCACGTATAAAAGTAAGCTACTCATTTGACAACATTTAACGCACTTATTCTTTACTGCGCAGGATAAATATAAAATACAAGTGTTCACAAGGATACAGTGAGTAGAGTTGTGAGATTATGCAAGACTTGCGCCTACTTATTACACCGAATATTTATGCGAATGCGTTTCTTAAATAAAAATCGAACGGGAGAACGAAAGTCGCGTGTTACAGCTAGTGTTAATAAAGCCGGCGGTCAACATTACGGCGCCAGTTACGTCGGCCGCGTCTATTGAATTGAAGTGAGAAAAAAATACCCAGTCGGCTTATGACGAAACGCGCGCGCAGCTTTTTGTTACGTATACGGAAGTGCCAAATTACGCTCCGTCCTGCGTTAATAAATGTAATTCTAATGAGTTAAATTTGATCCGCGCGTGTCAGTGGAATAGGAGATTTTCTATTTACTAAACTAACTTTTAAATTTTTTTATTTAATTACGCAGAGCATTTGAATTTGGTTTGCATCGCGTATTATACTCAAAATTAAAAAAAGTGAAAAATTAAAACAAGCAGTTTATTAACACAGACTAATACAATAAGGCAGATAATGAATAAGAAATACAATTATATAAGACAACGACTTTATATTATTACATTAAAAGTATACATTCAAAGATTTTTTTTTCTATTTCACCAAACATATTGTTACAGAGATATAAAATTAGTTCCGACTACTTCAGATATATTTAAAATACGCTTACTTTAGTAAGTAACTTTAGCAAGCGTATTTTAAATATTAATATAGCGTAATATAGCATACTAAGACATGATTTCCTTAAAATTTTACCCAGAATCGTTTCATCGCGAATAATTTAGTAATTTTTCAATATGACAAGGTCTGGTTCTTATCTCAAGTGCATATAATAAATATTTGAGGAATTTTATCTGAACAAATTTGATTTATTTTTTATCAATATACGTATTGTATTTTGGATTCCATACAAATGATGAATATTCTAATTTAGATCTAACATGGGTATTATATAAAATAATTAAAGTCAAGCTCAGCCTGAAATCTTTTCTAGATCTCATGATTGTAACTGCTTTGGATATATTCTTAAAGATATGACGTCCATACCTAAAAGAGTTTTCTGTATATACCAACTCTTTTTCGTCCTTGTACCATAGTACAGAAAATGTGAAATCTTGTCGTTAGATTTGCAGTAGTCGGTGTATAGGGCGGCAACCTGGTAACAATTGTCCACTGCTGAAACTATGTAATAAATGAACTCGTTTAACTTTTGCTATCAAATCCATGCTGTTGTTTAATTTTAGCAGCTTTAAAGATTGGGTTGATATTGTCATAAATAATTTTCCCAAATATTTTGAATATTGTCTATTTACATTCCAAAGTAGTGCTTCCAGACCATTGGCATAGGCACTTATATGAGAACTAATAGACATGAAAATGGCAAGACTCCTTAAACAGTTTTTGTCTGCCACGTTAAGTTCACGTAGTTATTTTTGTAGCTGAATATTTCTACTGCTGGAACTCACATAATATATAAACTCATATAACATATAAGAAGCACTCGTAAAGCGGCAAATGAACAGGCGATGACCTGATGTTAAGTGATCCATAACATCCATGTCGCAATTGCCTCGGTAACTTTTATAAGGTGGACTACACTCACGAATTAAAATTTAAAAGTATGAATGATGTTATTATATGTCGGTGGTTTACGAGTCCTAATCGACACATGGTCTCGTTCGTGTCCTGTTATTATATTCCATAGAACTAAAATCGCAGACGCCCTTCCATAGACTCAAGCCTGTCAGAATGTGAAAAAGAAAATCCACTAGACCTGACTTGTATTAAATTACGTAACGTAGTTGCCAATAATTTTTAATCTTTCTGAATTTGAGGTGAAGTAAATAATACATATTTTGGATTAAATTTATTAAAAATGTGTGTATAATTAGCATAGTTATTCTAATCATACACACATTCTAATCATACAAATCAGTTGATTTTACCAGTTTTTTTTTATAAATAAAACTGCTTGCAATAAAGTTTTAATAAATGAGCAAAATTCATATTGCTACATCGTAGATTCTTGATGATTAATTCAACTTATCTATTAACCGCTATAAAATACAAGTACATAAAGACAAAAAATGAAGAAAGTTAAAGTTAACCATTGAGAAATTCTATTCAAAATTGTGTTCTACTCTACTGACCACAATTTCATTTATGAGCGTGAAGTCTAAACGATATAACGAGCTATATACTTGATTAAATCGAAGCGAGCTAACAGTTGGGCATTAATTCGGTTCTGTAATACGAATTACGAAACAATAACTCAACGTAGCACTACAAAAACAGTAACAAATCGGTATGCTCCAATAAGTGACTAGTATTACCAGTAAAAGTGCCAATGGAGTAGTTGTCTAGCGTTGCGACATTCACTGAGTACAATGCACTAAGTGACATTCATTTATTTGCCTATTTCCATTCGGCTCGTAATTTTGCCGGTGCGGGTGGGTCGGTGATTTGTTAAGCTGAGCTTAATATCAATCGTAAATACTCTGAAGCTGTTGTGAAACGATTTCGAACTGATTGCTTTTATAAATTAACACAAATATTATAACAAAATATCTCAAGGAAACAATTCAATATGTTGTAAAGTCATCTATGTGGCATATTCTTGAACATGAAGAGAATAATGCCTTGCCATTTACTTCCAAATGTTTTGTTTGTTTTGTGTTTGTATGTAATGTTTCCAGTGAAGTCATCATATGAAGTAATTACTTAATAATTATTACAAAATTTCACTTAGTATCTTGCACTGCTTGTCTTGTAAGGTGGTATATCTCTGTGTATATCATGTCTATATTTACACAGGCTACTTTGCCTATCAAACTCCTGATTGTAAATTATAGAAGGAAGAATAAAACAAGGTAGAATAACTGGGTATTCCGTAGTACTACCCCATATGGATTCTACAAGAATCATTCCAATATTGACTTCATTTTGATTTGCCTTGTGTATCTTTAAGTTTTTTTCCAACATGCGTCGATATCCCCATCATTCACAACTGTAGTTACTTCGCCCAGGAATCAAAATCCACATAACTTGCACTAGCCATATGTCATAAATTATAAATAGACGAATACTTTTATATTCTTTAATCAATTTATTCTTTTTAATATAATATTTATATTAATATAATAATTGTCAACAAGCGTAACCCCATATCTTATTGCATACTTTCACTGGATGAAAGAGGATAATAATGGCCGAAAAGTGACCGAAACGAAGGTCAAAATAAGCTTTAACGTAAAAGCGTTTCTTGTTTCCAACGTCGAACGTTTCTGACGTCACATAGACAAACGGCTAGCCACCAAACACGTACATAACAGAGCACAGAAACTATCGAATGTCGCCCGAATGCCCGTTGCACGTCACGCTTCGACTGCGGCGACACTTCCGTGGACAGAACAGCCTCTCATTACGTACTCACTCGTTCCACTATCTCGGAAGTTGTCTCGGATAATTTGCTTCCACCCAATAGAACGTGAGGTTGAAAATGAGTACTGGCTGTATCCAGCATGCGCTGCTTTGTCACATAAAGGTAAAGACTAAAAGTTTGGTTTTAATTTTTTTTTTAGACCAGGAACCTTCGTGACCGTACGCACATCAAATTACTACCTTCATTGTACTTGGATAACTAGTTTGTTCATATAGATGATAACATGCATTTTTATTTATGTTTAAGTTTCTTTTCCTTCTGTATAGGGCCCCCTAAAAGTTTTGTTACGGTTTAATATTTAAAAAAAAATACTCCTGCACTTTTCCGTGTGTTGCACAGGTTTTGATAAACATGAAATCATGAACACAACTATTTGTGGATCCCTTTTTTTGTCCAATATTAGAAAAAAACATTTTAAACAGGTACATGGAAAATATTTTGGTGGAAATGTTCAAATTTATTACTTCCTATTTTAATGACGTCACAGCATGTAATGGGCAGACTGTTAAGTCTGGCCATTACATGCTGTGCGGTAAAACTTTCTGGTGAAGCAATGGATGGCTTCTAATGTGCCCTTGTGATGTATAATAATAACTGTGATTAGAAACCGTGACACTAACGTACTAAAAGTAGCATTTTAGTCATTAGTTAACACAAACCACTAAAATTTACTCAAAAGCGGATAATTTAAATGAATGGTGAATTATTTAAGTCATGACTTCCCACTTAGATTTCTTGCTAGATACACAACTAGACAATGCTTTGGCTTCGTTTTATGATCGATTTATTTCCCTCGCGTAACTCGCTTTATGCTTATGTTTCCTCCTATGTTAATATTCAGTATGAGATCAACGTATTCAATAACATTCACGAACGTGTTTGCAAGATGATTATAAATTATTAAATTAAAATCATAGGTCACGAATACATTAACCGCTTCAAATGGTGGTGAGAAAAATTTTAATTATAATTTTTAGTTAAATGTTACATTAACTCTTACTAAGAAGTTCTGTAATAAATTGATTTATTAGAAGTATTATATATAACTGGTTCTATTAATTTATAAGATGAAACAAAAATAGATACTATTGTATATGCATAAAATAAAAATTATTTTATATATTTTTTTTTAATTCAGCTGCCTCGCTACAATTTTGTTATAGCTTGTTGAGTGTATGAACATAAGAAATATCTAAGTAAATATTCTTTATTTATCCAAGGTTATTTATTAATCATAGACGTAAACACAATGCTGTTTTGCAGATATAACCTAAAGCAAATCCGATCGGTGAGAAACATGGCGCCGATGTATGTAGGCTATGACATAAAGCGCACCTTTCACTGGGGGAACGGCGGAAGCTCTGTTATGTCACTGACGCAGTGGGCCAACTGCTGACCGTAATGCCAGCGGCACACTTAGCACGACCCACCAAAACAACCGTGACGCAATTCACGGCATCGGCCACGCAATACGTGGCCACGTAATGCGCTTTTGGACTTCACGACGCAGTCACGACGAGGCGTCTACTACGGGCAGCGCTTAGATTTGATGTGTACCAAGCCTTAAATTCTCGAGGGCCCGGTTGGTTCGCTGTTTTTGACAAGGTTAACGTCACTGGAAAAACCCGATGCGTCGCAACAAGTTATAATTTTTACGCAACCAAATTCGTGTGATTACTTATGCTTTCCTTTAAAAAAAGAAGTCCTTTAAAAATGAAGAATAATTCACTTTGAACAATAAAATCGATACAACATTAGACCAACACACTCGTATTACTACCATGAAAGTTATACGGCTTGACGTAGAAAGGATAATTCACGTTTTGAAAAAGGAAAAGAATTTGCTCGTCGTTGATACATACATATGCTAATTGTTCACGAAATTAACTTGTAGAAACCTGTAACCTGACGAAACTTATTTCGCAAACTGGTTCCCGATTATGTGAATAAGCGTAATATAAACTTGATACGTGCATATCTTAAACGGATTTCTTCCTTATACAATTTTACATCCTTTTACAATTTTATATATATTAATTAATATTTTAAATGAAAGTATGTTTATCGGTTTTTACTACATTGGCGCATTAAGGACAATGAGCCGATATGACTTTTGGCATATATTTTTGGGACGAAGAGTGACATAGCTTACTGTTTATCTCGAAAACATTTGAAAAAAAACCATAAAATCCAAAAAGTGAAGCCTCGAAAAAAAAACTAGCGTTAAATTAAAAAAAATATTTTTATTTTAAAAGGTAAACAGTTCAAGGTTACACACACTACACTGTAAGTGTGATACATTTTTTTGGTTGATTATTTTCTGTCAAAAATTAAAAAAGATGCTTGATGATTTTTAGGGCTCAAAATATTGTTATGATGAAATTATTTAAACAAATTAATATTCTCTAAAACACTTATTTAATCGTATATTACTCACGTTAATTACGTTACGGCAAGTGTTCTTTGAGGTTTTGCTGTTATCTTTTTTGGCTCGTTGATTATTTCTTTTCATAGATGTTGCTAAGAGCAGAATGGTAACAAGTGACCTTGTGGCTAAGTAAATCCTTAATGTCAG
>DWHO01000964.1:0-17061 GCA_018247575.1 Eurytides lysithous rurik
GTTCCCGCTGCTGAATGGGCCGGCTCGAACCGGATTAGTACCACGACCTCACAGAAAATCGGCGTGAAGTGGAAGTTCATTTTGCTTCCGCATTTCGTCCGGTGAGTGAGGTGGCCGGTAGACCGAAAAGCCAAAGGTCGGGGATACGATTGCTGCTCATGACAAAATATTTGTGCAATGAGAAGAAGTACTCGTATTTGTTCCGTGTCTGGGTGTTAACTGTCTATATAAATACATTTAATATATATATGTGAATTTATTTAAAATATATATAATTTTACGATCGTAGAGCCACGCAGCTGCACCCGCTGCTGAATGATAAGTAACACGAGCTCACAGAAAATCGGCGTAAAGTGGAAGTGTTTTTGCTTCTGCGTTTCGTGCAGTGAGTGAGTGAGGTGGCCCATCCCACTCCCTTTCCTTCCTCCCTCTCTCACTCCCCATTCTATCTCTTTCGCCGTCCCCAAGGAGTCCTATATGGTTCTATAACGCTGTAAATGTCCATGGGCGGCGGTGATCATTTACCATCAGTTGAGCCGCTTGGTCGTTTCTCAGCCTAAATCATAAAAAAAACTCATTAGTCTGTTATCATAATACAAAAAATTCGATTTCTACTTCTGAATTCATTATTGTGAATATCTCTTGAATTATCTTGTGATTGGTATTTCTTTATTTTATATTTGGTAACTTTTATTTTTTTATGAGAATTAACATGACACTGGTTATTTCTATATCTGATTTATCTTATTTTAAAGTCATCAATATTTGCACGCCTAATTTTTTTATACTTGTTTTTTTTCTGTATTTTTATATGGCAAATAATCATTAGTATTATGATCATAAAATCTCTTTTTTTTTTCAGGGTCATGTGTTTCCATCCGGATTCGGCCATGACTATACCACTTATGTCTGTGGAGGAAATCTTAGCAGTAATCAATGAGTGAGCTCGTTTACTTTTTTTTTATATCTCTTTCTCATCTTTGGAACTCGACTGGTTAACAATAAATTTATAATGTAATAATCAATGTATCAATTATCATTCATTTTATTATATTTGCTCAATGACATTAAAGTTGTTTTTTGTGTTAGTTTATAGTTTATTGTTATGGTTTTTCTTTTTTTTTGTTATTGTTATTCGTCACAATTTAATTTAATTATATAGGATTTAATAATACAAATTTATTATATAATATTTGCATGCTATCTAAAAATGGCTATACAAGTGGAAATATTGAAAATTGTTAACTTAACATAAATGTACCTTGTATAATGGCAAATAAATGTATAAATAAATAAATCTATATAAAAATAATATGCAGAATTAAAACTTTACAATCATAGTCATACTTAGTGTAATGACTGAAAGGATTATAAATCTCAGGCTAAAAGGGAAATTGTATAACGATTTATTAATTTGTTATCCGTTTTTTTATGATAAAAAGTCATTAAATTAAAATTGGCGGGCGCCTATATATATATACTAAGTATATAATAATACGTTGCCTAATATATTTGATTATACCGACTTACTTAAATGCTGCTATGTTGCAGAATATTCCCCGTAACGATTTAGCTTCTACGTATGGCATAACTAATCCTACATTAAGTGGTTATGTTGCAGTAGGATCATACGGCAGTATATGTGATTAAAATAGTAATTTTGCTAAACATAACTTATTAAGCATCAAAATTTTGAAATATCTTGGATGGTAAGTAGTTGTATACAGCTGAAGAGAGCAAGTTAGTGTATTCATATTGTTTGTTAAAGATTGTATGTAACACTGTTGCGTGTTAGTATATGGGATATCATCGGACATTGCAGCGGGTAATTTTTTAGAAAATTGAATTTTGATTTAAAATACAACCACATAAATTGTATTTGTTATATTGGTTGTATTGATATTTTCTTTACATCATCTGTTTTTTCCCATGTAAACACATGTGTACGTAAAAAATAAATAATTTTTTTTTTGTATAAAAACTTAACACCGATGTTAATTGGGACGTGCTTTTGTTTATTATTTAGTTTCAAGTACATTTAAGAGTCACCAATAAATAATAGCAATAGTAAATTTCAAATATATATACAAATTGACCCTTTTTATACATTAAACGAAACTCCTCAAACACTATTGTTCGCGACAACTTGTCAGAGCAGTTTAACTTGGGATAGACTAGATGGAAGTGAAGTGAGGACTGTTGACACAACAAAGTTCCTGGTGAGGATGCTGATAAAGCAAAGCAGCCCAGAGGCATAACAGTACGTATGCAAACACTGAGCGACTTTACGATACCATAAGCTCAATCCGCTTTAATCGGATTAAAATAAATGATTAAAATAGGGTTTTAACACAATATTTAGGACGTATATCTTAACAGTCTACCCCGTGACCGTTGACTCTGTAAAGTGTTACAAAACATCGGATATTTCAAATAAAAATAAAAAATCGCGATGAAATCTGCAAATTAGTTTAATTTTAATAATGTGTAGTATTCGTGAATGCAAGAAATCATCATACATCTGACACATTTTTCCGGAGGTGCTGCATGTTCTTACTTCCGGTGGGAATCCAATCCCCGACCCTAAGAGCCGAAGCGAATTGTTTCGAACTGTTATATCGAGTCATCAAATTAATATAATTTTATTTACACTTTATTGCAATACCTTATAAATAAGAATTATAAGTTAAAAGTCAACCCGGGGTGTGGAGAAAATATGTGGTAAGTGCAATAAGGAAAAAAAACCTAAATGAATATAATTAATCAAACAATATTAGAATCTCATTAATAGAAATTAGTTAATGAATTCTTTATTTTATATGGTTATAATATATAAATATGTATATATATATATCCTACTTGGGGCAAAAAAGAAAATTTATTTAAATTAAAGAATTACAATTTTTATACTTATATTCTGATAAATATCTTTAAAAAAACATTTAAGTTCAATCTATTAAGTTCCACGCATTTTGATGTACCAGAAACTCCTGAACAGTATAATAAGCTTTAAGCAACAAAATATTCTTAATTTTAGTTTTAAAAAGGCCAAGTGGTACATCTACTATCTACGGTACGGTATTTAATTAATTTTAGTTTTTTACGGTATCTTTCTCCTGTAAAAATATAAAATTAATTAAATTTGATTTGATATTTGAAAAAATATACTGTACTAACATCAAGTGTCATCCACTACATGTTTGTGAAACAAAAATGTATTAAAACTTGAGTGAATTATTAAAAAAATGTTTTTTATGAATTGAAATTTGAACAAGATGTAAGAGTATGTAAAAAGGGAGTCTGAGCTAATGATAAGAATTGAAAAATAGGATAGTTAGGATTGGATTCTAGTTTTATGAAAGACTTTTACTTTCAAGTATGACATGATATTTCTTAGTCGTTGATACTCCGATTAATTTAAACTTCGAAAATTGTCGTAGAACTTTTGACTGCTACGGCGTAGCATTGAGGCTAGTAGTAAAAGTTCTGAAGTATTCTTTTTGTATTTTTAATTATACAAATTTATTTAAAATAGAACAAGTTTTATTGAAATAAAAAAAAATATTTCGGATTCTAATGAACATATAAATTCCTTTATGTATAGCCCGTCAGGGGTGGAAAATACAGTAGCATTTTAAGTTATTCTATTGCCATAAGTTAACATGAACACATGCCTATGAGTGAGGATAAACTATCTTGTATCTCAGATTGTTTTGGCATTTCATGTGCTAATAAAACATTTTTTATAATAATATCGTTTACAGTGAGTAATAACTGCCTCCCTGGCCTAGTGGTATAGGCCCGAGCTTTACAAATCGGAGGTCGTGGGTCGATGACTTCGTGTTGTTGTTCTTAGTTTGGTTAGAGCAACACGGGCTGATCACCCATCAGATGGGCATGTAAAATTCTGCCCGGCTTCTTATCGACGCCATCTAGCGGTGGCTTGGAGAAGTCTTTATTAAGAGGTCGGTTTAATGTCACCGCTTCTGCGCCTGATCTCTCTCCGGTCGTGCCGATTATCCGCCCCATCGGACTATGAGAGGAAATGTGAGTGCATCTGTGTCTGTGCAAATGCCTGTGCACTATAATAAATCTATCTTGCGCACTTAGCTGATCTCTCGTAGATCAGCCGTCATGGCCGGAATCGGTCGGCAGTGAAATTATTATTATCGTTTACAATTTATTTCTATAAAGTGAACAGCACATATACTTAAAGTTAAAAAATGCCAAGACCTAAAATAAATATCAGTAATTATGAATATGGACTTTATTTTTATATTCAATGTCTTCACTGAGCAGATGTTTAATTTGTATGTTGCCCCAAGGCGTTATTGTTAGATATGCAGGTTTCTTCATGAATTTTTCCCCTTATTGTTGATCCGATCGGATTGGAAATGGTTAATTACAAATTCATTACTGTCAACAGCGAGATTTCAATTCAGGTTATTCGAATATGTTAAACTAACAGCGAGTGAATGCACACTGAGCTACCATGAATTTGCACCGACTTTAAATGAAACAAAACCCACATGAATGGAGTCGCAGAAATTCATTGTCAAACTTCTTTTACTTCTTCTTAGCCAAGAAAATAATAATAATATCAATAACATTTTTGAATTATCAAACGCAAATTTAACGGGCACATTACATACAAAGATACATCTTATTATATTAACATACTACGACCTATTAAATACTGCATCGTCGACGATTATCCTCCGCACCGATTTAGCTTCCACGCATGACAAAACTAAACCCAAATTAAGTAGTAATGTTACGTAGCTGGATTATATGGAAGCTAATCGGCGAATGAATTACGATAAGCCTTATGGAAACTATTACTTAGATGGTTGAAGTATAACAAACATACTCCTACATGAAAATGTATACGCGTTTTTTGATGTTAACCTAAGAAATTTTTAACGAATTTAACTTTTTTTAATCATAGAAAAAGTGATGTTTCTAGGCAGGTAACAAATCATAAAATATATAATATAGAAAATATCTAATACAGAAGAAACAATATGTAAACTTGAATTTCTAAGAATTTCTAAGATATTGAATCCCACTTATTGTTAATGATCGTTTCAATATCGATGACTAAATCTCTGTCCTGTGTTTATAGAGTAATGTTTTTAGAGAAGTGATAAGTTTTAAAAAAAGTAAAATTTAACTTTAAACAAAAAATTATATCGAGTACGATTTTTTAAATACCATGTCCATTCGGTGACGGAACAGTTTCTTGTCGTTAATGATACTTTGCCTACACGAAAATCTCCGAAACGATGCAGCATGATATGCTTTAGAGGAAAGGTGCGTCAGAAAGAAAACAAACAGGCTCATTGTCTGTATTCGTATTTTGTTTTAAATAATAATATGTCGTGGAGCTAAAGTTACCGATGCAGAAAATCAGTAAATCAAGCCCAATAGCTCTCAGGTGAGATCGTCGTAACTTTAAAGCAGCGTCGAGTTTTATTGTAGTCCGTTGCGTTTCCATTTGCAATTTGAGGAAGTCCTGGGAAAGGATAACTGTAGAACAGTGTTTTGTTTTTGATACAATAAAAAGAAAGAACTTTTCGTACTACCTACAACCTAGGCCAATTACGCTTTTTAAAATTTCGCGTATGCCTCAAAATTCTACTGAACCCGCATATAATCTATCGTAGAGGGTAGCTTTATATAAATCCAAAACGGTGTCTTTTACACCCAGACGCAAAACAATAGTTTGTCGATCTTAAAAAAAATAATAATAATAAACGACCAGATAAATATGGATATAAATACCAGTAAATACAACTTCCAGAAATAAACTTTAAGTAAAAATAACAGAAATAAAAACCAAACCAAACACTTTTTTTAAGAAGTTCTCATCGTATCTTTAAAGTTTTAGGTCTAATAATGTAATTTTTATTAGGCCTGCGTTGCGATAAACTTTCATGTAATTGCAAACATATCGAATAGCATAGATGCAACAACAAATATTCGGATGGATTTTAAAACTGCTACCTTTTTAAAGACATTTAAAAAGGAGATTATAACAACTTATAAGTGAGGTGAGTGATTGTATAACGCTTTCTTTTTAAATAATACCATTGAAACCTTTTTTGGGCTTCAACGTTTGACTATACGAAGAAATCAACATTCCTCACTAGATGATTTTAAATAAAAATTTACCCTTAAGAAGCTACGCCGTGAACCAAGACCTTTTGCTTTAATCTCGCACTAGTGAATAGTTAAAAATGGAAAGTATTTGTCAACCGACCTATATATTGATCGCCTCATTAAAAGAAATGCACTGTCTGAAACAGCGCGCATTGTCACGCTATGTTCCGTGTCGAAGCCATTCACCATAATGAGAATTCAAGAGGTACTGTATTAGTTTGCTTTTAAACCGAAATTTAGAAGTAAAAAACACCATTGTATAGTTTATGGATTATGTACTAATATAATTAATACATTATGTATTAATTAACTAATACGTAATGAACTATATGAGTATATGCTTTGTTTTAATATGGTTATAATCAATTATGTTGTTGCCCATTTATATACAATGTAAATTTGATTTCAAGCCATTCTTTTCCATATCTGGATCCTTTTTAAAATCAGTTGCGCTAGTAATGATAATATAATACTTTTTTGGTTATGTACCATCAATTTTTTACCTAACCTTTTAAAGGGAGAGTCTATTCGTACCAAACATACTGACAGCACTTTTGAAAACATCTACAATCGCACATGCGTTTCTTACTGAACTATTACGCTTCGATTATTATTACACCATTTAATTTTAATAATAATAAATGTCGAATTACGTAAATATAGGTATTTACTAAATTATTATTGCAATCTATTGTCTAACATTATAACTTTACTTACAATGTGATTAATTGGAGTTGTTAATAAAAGAAATCAGGGCTTCGTGGCAGTTATTTGAAATGTTAAAAGAATGGAATGCAAATAGACCTTAGATGCAAATTTGAATGGGATAATCTCGATTAGCCTATATTAGCATATTAGAAATATCATGAGGGCATCGTAGATGCTACTTGTAACCGACGTACCTAAGAGCATAGGACCTACGCTCTTATGTAGAACGATGTTGGTATTTTTATTTTATGCGACTATTGCGAAGCTTCATTAGGATTCTGAGGTTACCATGAGTTGTCACTTTCACGAGGTGACGGTATTTGACTATAGGTGTATGGATAGTGGAATTTGAAAATTGTGTCCAATGACAAACCTAAAAACCTAATGCATACTTTGTACTTTTCAATTTTATTAGTTTTAAAGTCAAAAAAGTATAGAAAATTTTCCGATTTGTTGTGTTTTTTAATAAATAACGTTTTCCTTTTTCGGCTACCAGCCAGTTCGGTGTGCACTAATAAAATTATTAAAAATAAAGGTCAATACGTTTCCAATTAAATAAGATATGTAACAGTAAAGTGTGGTGAGTTGTGCTTTCTATGTTTCACAAAAGATATTTCTAAAATACAATACATCAGTTTTTGAATATGTTTACATAGATTAAATTAAATGATATCGAAGTAATTTTTTCTTAAATAAAGAAAATTTTAGTAGTTTTCTTTGTATATGCTAAATTCAGAATATTGACAGACCTTTTTTTATAACGATTTTAGAGGAGTAATACAATATACGTTACTACGACAACGTTATTGTTGGAGTGTTATTGTAGTAACGCAAGAAAAACGAAGTTAAATTGCAACATAAAGTACTTATGCAATACACGCGTAAACTTTATGCAAATTTCGGAGCAACCACTAAACATTTTAAGGAAACAATCCGTAAATCCATTCATTTAAACAAGTTGCGAAAGCCGCTTGATAGAACAACAACATGCAACATGCAATATAATGCCTCGGTCAGCATTACTTCAGTCGAGTTCGCGTTTCCGTATTTTAAGCGAGTTTACAATTTTGGGGCAAGCGCTCGGGAATTTCCAAAATGAAGATAGTTTCGTGTTGGAAAAAAAAGAAACTATTTCGTTGCTAGAAAATGCAACGGAAAATTCGTTTAATGATTACAAGTAACTAACTAGTCGGGTCATAAGTTGCGCCACATGTTTATTGTAAAATAATTGGAACATGTTTGTTTTTACAGTAATCTATACAAAAAAAGGAACTTTCTAAAACATAGTTTCTTATGTTAACTGCGCTTATTCAAATGAGCTCCGCGATTTTGAACACAAGCCTTCAATCTGCTAGTCGTCTAAAGGTCGTGGGTTCGATTCCTACAAAGATTCTAATTCTAATTCCTATTTGTTCTGTGTCTGGGCGATAATTATTTTTTTTATGGATTAAGCTGACAAACGAGCAAGCGGCTCACCTAGAGCAGCGAGAGAGGGAGGAAGGGGAGGGGAGGGGGTGGGCCACCGGCTACCTCACTCACCGGACGAAACATGGAAGCAGAAACACTTCCACTTTACGCCGCTTTTCTGTGATACTTGTAATTATCTATATAAGTATATATTTCAAATATAAGTATGTATATCAGATGTCTGGTTACCATAGTATAGGCTCTGTCTAGTTTGGGATCAGATGGCAATGTGTAAGATGTACCATGATATTATCATTACCTTTTACACCAGAACATACAATGATTGAATAATTGGCAATATCACTATATTACCACCCCAGGTGACTCGTTAAAAGCATTTTACACTTATAAGTCTTATTATTTTACTTTTTATTTTTTATTATTTTTCTTTAAGATGTCATTTATGATGCAATGATATAGGCTAGTAATGTAACGTCATAATAGTTAAAATGGCAAATATGGTATACGTAACTTTTCGTCACGGGAGTCGTTTGTTTGTAATTGTTGTTAAATTGTAAATCTTGAAGATTAGTTATTAGTTGTTTAAGACAAATCCTACTTGAAGAAAAAAAAAACAACTAAACTTCTTTTTAAATTTGTTTTCCCTCGCAAATATGATACATTACGCCTAAATGTCGAAGTTGATTTTATATTTATTTTTTATAGATTAATCACAAAAATTGATAACAATAGCGGTTACAGCTCGTGAATAAAGCTCGTAAGCATCGTATTTTATTGTCTATTTCGTTAAAACTTTCTCCCATGACAGTATCTAAATATAATAAGTATACTCCAAATCTAGTTTTAGTCTTCTTTTGAGCATATCCCCTCCGACCTCGATTCGAAATTGAAAATAAATGTGGCATTTCACAAGAGGTCTCTAAATTTATACTGCAATGTTCACACTTTACGACCACCTCGCCTTGGAATATCGTATGGAACTTGGCTTCAACGTGCCCAAGTGTTTTCTTCCATTACCCTAAGTGGTTACAGAGTCATTAGAGTTTCGTACTTTTATATATACACGTTTGAGTTTGTTAAGTCGTTTTATGATTTTTTATTTGCTATACGTGTTTAGTGCAGTCTTCAAGTTCAAGTAGCAAATTATAGGTTCTAATGCGTTAATATTTCATTTGGAATTTTTCACGTTTTGTGATCTGGAACAAGTTATTTATACAATTATATTTAAAAACTTGTGGCTGTGAGTGCTTAAGGAAATCATGACAGTAATATTAAAATTCTACTGTTAAATAAAAAAAAAGCTTATAAAACTGAATAACTTCTCTGCCTTAGATCTCATAATTATTACTATTATTTTATAGATAAAGCAAATGAAGTAATGGTATTTTCATTGATGAATGCTTACGTATAAAAAAAACTCACATCTTATTATCATCATATATCAATTTACATACGAAATTTTAAAAAAGCTCACATCGTATTACATCACATTATATAAGAAATAAAAAAATGGAAAATTCGTTATTTACACTTTCGTTCATGAAATTAGCGCCTCAGCACTTTTTATCTTTTATACATTTTTGAGGTTAAAAGATTAATAAAGTGTAAAGAGAATTTGCTTTCTTCTTTCCTCAAGGTGCCACGCTTTTATTTTTTATTAGTTTCACGTAAGATGTTATAGATAGATTGTTTTATCCACGTTTTGTGAATAATTATTTTGTTATATCATTAAAATAATATATTACAATGTAAATGGTTGACTAATTAATTGAACACATTAAATAAGACATGTGTCGACATTTATAAGCTTTGGAGTTTTATAAGGATTTGCTGGATTTATTTTACAGGGATTTTAAGTTTTTCGTAGTACAACCGTACTTGTAAATTAAATAATTGTGATTGGAAATTATAAAAGAAAACCGCATAAGATAAACCATATACCGTGATTTCCCCTGGATATATTTAGAGGATTCGTTCGAATTAACACCACCACCATCGTTTCTATCTAGCTGGCGTGCAATCCATTATCCCGCAGATGTAACTTGCGGAGTATATTGTCGCCAGCTGTATTTCCAGATCGATACGAATAAGGGTTCTTCAAGAAGAGAGGTTATTCTCATCTTAAAGGCCAAGGATGCATTTGCAAAAACCGGACAAGTACAAAACCTCACAGTAATTCCGCGTAAAGAGGAAGAGTGAGAGGGGCCGGTTGCCCACCCTCTCTCTCTTCCTTCTTTTTCTTGCCTCTTTCTCCCTCCCTTTCGCCCTCTCTCTTATCCATTTTAAAAACTCCCACCTTAAATACCGGCAACGCATTTGCGGTATCTTGCTTATAGTTCGATTCTCGAATGTCCATGCCAGCGTTTATTGCTTTCCATTAGGTGAGGTGCTTGTTCGTTTGCCCGTGTGTTTGGAGTAGACACTCAATAAAAAAAATGTTAACAGTATCTTAAGACCTGCAAAATGTCACATTTTATGTATTTGTTGTCAAAAGTCACTGTCAAAGTGAAGTTTTAGCCTAATGAGTGTCAGGTATGCTGTAAATATGAACAGCCTAGTCCCATTTTAGGCTAATAGCAGAGCTAAGCATATTCTGCGCCACACTCAATGAGATATTATCATAAGGCGCATTACTTGACGAACTCGTTATATTATATCTTAAAAAAACAAAAACAGATTAAACTCCAGAAAATGTTTAATATACTTTCCACGAAAATTTTATGCCCCGTTTGGCGCAGGTGCTAAGCTTTTGGCTTCGACGTCGCATCGTGGGTTCGATTCACACCCGCGACAGATATTTGTATGAGCTACGGATACTGAAAAATAAACACTAGATATTTCTATCTTACAATAGGGGTAGCGTTTATTAAAAAAATACAGGTACACGTGGATTTTATTAAAAATAATGTATGTAAGTTCTGGACGCCATTTTACCGAATAGATTTTTTTTTAAACCTTCGACAAATGTACTTACGTTAGCAGATGAAATTTATTTTACTGATATCATATGTCAACTGTAAATTCTTTTGAACATTAATGGTGAAACAAAATTGTAATGCCCATAACATTGCGAAACCTCCCGCAAGAAAATTATAGCCCTTCAGCCAAGTACTAGTAATAAAAGAAAGTAATTAAAAATGGAGCGATAATTGCTGCTTGGGTCGTAAAGAAAAGAAAACAGATAACGTAGAAGACAAAAATAGCGCTTTTAAATGCCACGTCAATCAAACGAGAATCCGTGAAAGTAACTTGTCTTTGCCGAATCGGATAAGAAACTAATTTATAAACGTTATTTTTATGTTTTTAAACAGAACAATTTAAAAAAAATTACACGATTTTAAACTCTTCAATTAAACCTTTAATGTTACGAAATCATTTACATGTGAATGTTTTGTGTTAATTATAGAAATCAATTGTGAAAAGAATATTAACTGCCTCCGTGGCCTAGTGGTATAGGCCCGCGCTTTACAAAAACGGAGGTCGTGGGTACGAATCCCGTGGAGAGCAATGACTTTGTATTGTTGTTTCTTAGTTGAATTCGGGCATAACGGGCTGATCATCCGATCGCCTGAAAAGTAAAATGATCCATGCGTCGGATGAGCATGTGAAAAGTCGGTCCCAGTTTCTTGTCGACGCCATCTCGCGGTGGCTTAGAGAAGTCGTTATTAAGAGGTCAGTTTAATGTCACCACCTCTGTGCCTTATCTCTCTCCGGTCGTGTCGGTTATCCGTCCAATTGGGCTATGAGAGCAAAAGGAAGAGTGAGTGCACCTGTGTCTGCGCAAACGCTTGTGCACTATAAAATATCCTGCGCACTTAACTGATCTCTCGTAGATCGGCCGTCGTGGCCGGATTCAATCGGGAGGACATTATTATTAGAACATTTGCGAATAAAAACTATACATCTTCATTTCTCAATAATATTATATATCTAAAAAGTTAAGTCTTTTTATATGTCATTTTTCACTTAGCACCAGAGCGATGTCAACTTTGACCCAATTGGAGTTTTGGCACAGAGACACAGGTTTAATTTTGTTATGAAATCAGTCAAAAGTTTACAGCAAAACCACTGGGAAAATCTGGTAAGTAATAATATTCATATTGTAATGTTTTCTTAATTACTTTCATGTTTTACTTTTCTGACTTATTCTTGTGATTCAGGTGTACCTACAACTTTTAAATGAAAAATACCTATATCATATTGCTATATTAACAACTACGACCTTATTCTTTCTCGCAAAATATTTACCACCTGACACCAGTATTTATCATTATCGCAAACGTTGGATTAATACATCGTAGACGAAAACTATACCAGATATCTATATCACTTATTGCCTATAATAAATTATCTGTGGTTCCACGACGCATAAGTGCTTCAATAAATACCGCGTAATTTTGAATACTAATAGGCTCGATCGCGGGACGGCCGTGCAAATTAAAAAAAAAACCCACAATCATTCATCAGAGCCTCTTTGCGGAATACCGAACAGTAATTCCCGTTCATTCCGAATGACTACTGTTGCCTGTACACCGACTCGAAGCGTCCGCTCGTCGCGTCGTCCATCTTTTTTGCGGCC
The DNA here is from genome assembly GCA_018247575.1 of Eurytides lysithous rurik. Classification (NCBI taxonomy): domain Eukaryota; kingdom Metazoa; phylum Arthropoda; class Insecta; order Lepidoptera; family Papilionidae; genus Eurytides; species Eurytides lysithous. Next base: position 12,878 of record DWHO01000964.1, read on the forward strand.
ATTAAAAGTTCGCGCCAAAACCGCACCTGCTGCACCGCCGGCGCAATTACGCGCAATCAATATCTTAATTATAACCATTTTTATCACAAAGGCCCTTAACAAAACGCGAAAGTGAAAAATGTAAATTGAAATTACGAAATAATAGATACAATGTCCGCGCAGTTTATCGGCGTTCCGTTCCGTTATTCCGTTTGACGGGGGCCATTTTTTTTTAATTCTTTTTCGCCTTTTATTTCATTGATCGCCTCCCGCCGGCGGCGCACTGTGGCAGCTTTTTCATTTTAACATTTCGCCTTTCGCTCTTTGTCCAGACGTTCGTGTTTATTTTATGCAGCGCGCGTAATTGGAATTTACACAGCGAGAAATGTTAATAAACGAAACTAGATAGTACGTTAAGAGTCAAATTTCTTTTAAAAAACACACTGTTAACGAGAGTGTCATTTATCGTAATTTATACATGTTGTCAAATAAATTGAACGTTATAAATACTATATAACAATCATATAAAAGTCTTGGGAAACAACAGTGTTGCTTTATAAATCTTAATTAGCACATGATTCCCGCAATTCGGGAATTATGTGCTTTTGGGCTTGTATGGTACTACCGCCACTGATATCAACTAATATTGAACTTCCCTCTCACCAGATGGAAATAAAAAGTATTATACATACACACTTTTTTTGGAGATAACATGAAAAAGGTAGTGCCCCTGATGGTAAATGGCTAACCCATATCTACACAAAACCTGCTCGATCCTAACCTATCACGCAGATATTTAAAATGTTGTCTCTATGCACAGTAATTATGCTGGAAATCTACTTTCGTACTGGAACTCAGTAGTACTTAGACATTACTGCTTGTCGGTAGAATTACTAGGAAAGCAGTGGTTGATCCTCAGGCGGAGTCTGCTAGAGTTGTTCCACTTAGGACTAAATGAGTAGAGAGTAAACGTGCATTAGGCGAAGTGTTACTGGCTGGATATGGAACACGTCCTTTTTGACACTAACGATACACTTAGACAACTGTCAATGGGCAGCGATAATTTTCTATTCTTTTTTTTTTTTCTTTTCTTTTTGAATTAAAACGCACATAAATCTTACGTGGACTAACACCTAGATACGAAACAAATATCTGTAGTTCGTACAAATATTTGCCCCGGGTGGGAATCGAACCTACGACCTGTGACGCCGAAGCCGATAGCTTAGCATTTGCACCAAACGGTCATAATAAATGCTTTCCAAATAAATGTTTTCTATTAAGTGAACCGGTTGCTCCATTGTCTGAATACTTCATAAAAAAAAAATTAAAACGTTGGTGGTGTGCTAGCCAATGAGCCAGTAGTTATAACTGCTATAGAATCGATCGTCTGACTTATAGTTTTATAGAAGTTTTTATTTCTTTGAAATCTCCTTCCTCTTTTGAATCTGAATCCTCTTCTTATGGCAAATTACAGCAAGTTGCTTAGCAGCTCTGCCGTAAATTATAGAGCACCAGTTCCGTGTAATTATAAAAGGCTGTATTATAAAATGCTTATATTATAAACAAATAATATTTGAAAAATTATATTTTAATAGTAACACTCTCTCAAGAAGGTCAAAAGACAAAAAATCGTTTTTAAGTTTGCCACAAAAGCTTAAAAACAACAGAGGGGAAATAACTTTACAGGTATAAAAGTAATAAATAACTATGAAAAAAAGGAGAAAACAACAATGACTAATTCCGTTAACAGTTTTTAAATCTAGAAATAAAACAAACATAATACAAAGTATTTTATGCTTAACGCGGATCTGACACGCACTTCTAAAGTTTTATATTAAAACAAAAACACAGTCGAGTTGTAATAGAAATGATTTGTTTACACTGAAGTGAGATAAAACTGAGTAATGGATTTAATTTCATTATTAATAATAACAATTATTTATTACCCACCACATCAGTTTTAAAAAGAAAAGAAAAAAAATATAGCTCGATAAAAATGGTAAAGAAATATAAGAATAATTACTATAATATGCCTCGGTTTAACCGCATTAATCTCGTTATATTTGATCATATTTTCATTTTTCTACAACATTTTTTCCTTGTTTTATGATTATTACTATATTGTTATATATTATATTGTTATAATGATATGACTACTATATTAGGAGGGAGACGTAAATGTTATCAAGTGACTTATTACAAAGCTCACTTTTCTGCCACTGGTTAACGCGCTTCACTCGAGCGGGTGGTTTCTGCACAATACTAGCACTGGCCACCCCCTTGGAGCGATCAGCATTTTGTTAAGCAGATGACCCTGGCGACTCAGCATTGCAATGCAATTTTTCTCTTTATTTTATTTTTTTCAATTGATGTAGTGCTTTTTTTTAATGGTTGAGTCTGACAAACGAGCAAGCGGCTCACCTGATGGTAAGCGATCACCGCCGCCCATGGACATTTGCAGCATTATAGAACTAGCAAATGCGTTGTCAACCTTTGAGTGGAGGAATTTTTGGAAGAGGGGGAGTGAGAGGATGTTATGATGGTATGGGTGGAGGGAAAAGAGGGGAGAGCACGGTGAGGGAAAAAGGGGGGCAGGAGGGAGGAGATGGAGCGGTATGGGCCACCGGCCACCTCACTCACCGAACGAAACGCGGAAGCAAAAATACTACGTAATGTTTCATGTGTTGTATGTTGAGTTGATTAAAAGTTTATTATTATTTAGTGAGATGGTAACATTGAAAAGAACGACCGAAGTGAGTATAACTTGTAATAAACATATACTAGTAGTGTACCTAATTGAAAAATATGAAAACGCTCACAGGAAACAATACTAATGAAGAGCAATGTCGCCAGCGTATAACATGGTATTTTAGTATTTCATCATTATAATTGCACTATGTTAATTGGCTCGCGTTTTTCAAATCGGAGTTCGTGGGCTCGAATCCCGCGGAGGGCCATTGCGGGCTGATCGTACGATCGCCTGGAAAGTAAGATGATCCATGTGTCGGATGAGCATGTAAAAAGTCGGTCCTGGCTATTTGTTAACGCCATCTAGCGATGGCTCGGAGAAGTCGTTATTAACCTACCTAGGTTTAATGCCACCGTCTTTGCGTCTGATCTCTCTCCGGTCGTTCCGGTTATCCGTCCCATCGGGCTATGAGAGTAGAGGAAGAGTGAGTCCACCTGTGTCTGCGCAAACGCTTGTGCACTATAATATGTCTTGCGCACTTGGATTATCTTTTGTAGATCGGCCGCTGTGGCTGGAATTGGTCCGGAGGATTACTGCACTATTTAATTAACTATTATTATTATTTTTAATGATTAATTTAATTTTGCTATTTAATCTGTACGTCATACGGGCAAAATAGTGAACTTAATATATCCATGTAACGAATCCAGCGTAGTACAAAGCAGTATTGAACTGTTGTAGTTTAAATGTGTAAATTAATGTATAAAATTGTGCTGTTGTTACAGGCGTAGGATTTAGCTGTTTGGTCAATTTATGTCCGAAAAAAAATATTTCGTTACATCTATTATTCTAAAATCACGTTTGATTTATTTACGTTTGATTTTTAGTTTTGTATATGGATTAAGAATAAAATAGCGTTAGAGCGGCAGCTCTATCTGATGATAATCGGTTCGTAAAGATTTTTTTATCGATTTCAAGTATTAACAATTATAATTCGATGTCGGGAAACTTCCAATGTGGGTATTATAAACGTAACATTAAATGGATGCATTAATTAACTCCAGTCATTAAAGTAAATTAAACATGTATAAAGGTGCTTTAGAGTTTTAAAAACTAAGCATTTAACTTTAATTGTTAAGCTTCTATTAAACACAAATAATGCAGATATTATTTTGCATAGATGGAATGACAGTTACCTATACTAGCTGTACTAACTATACCTTAACAAGTTTGAAATATCCTCTACTGTAGACGCTACTAATTAATTACTGTATAACTTTATATCAATTAAATGCGTTTATGTACAGTTTCTCATCAATACCTTACTTATAAAAACCACAGAGCAAATTACCCTTTACCCGCATACCGAATCCTTTGAAGATAATAATTGGTATTATTTGTTTCGTTGCCTTGCGCACGTCCTCATACGTTTTCTTGCAAATAATAATAATGTCCTCCCGACCGAATCCGGCCACGGCGGCCGATCTACAAGAGATCAGCCAAGTGCGCAGGATAT
>DWHO01000965.1:0-17059 GCA_018247575.1 Eurytides lysithous rurik
ATATACTGGACTATTAACTATGTAATCGTATTTGCGCTGACTTAAGGTTATTTTTTTAACTAAAGCCGATATATCGAAATATCGATTTTTTTTTTCGATATATCAAACTCCGATATTGATATATTTAAAAATATCGATATATCGAAAATCCGATATTATAAAAAATATCAACAGCCCTAATGTATAAATGACGATTCATAAGTGCTTGTAAAGGCCTATTTGAATAATTTTTTTTTGATTTGATTTGATTTGTATAGTTTAACATAACAACTTTTTATAACTGTGAAACGGAACCATTCCAAGGATTCAGATAGAGGATTCTTTAGGAACTCCCCCCCTATAACACGGTAGTTGTTTCCGCGTTATATGAAAACGCGTTGTAGGAGTATTCCCGTATAACCCGCTTTTACGAACCCCGTGTAACACATTACGTACAAATGATCCACGTTTAACTTTTATCGTTAAATGTGGTTTAAGTAGAATATTAAGAAAAAACTATATTATTAACGAAATATGTACGTTTTATTAAAATCAAACTAAAAAGATTTTAAATAAAAAACTTATAGAATATGTAACAAAATTTCACAGGACAGAAATATAACGTGGGAATTTCTCGCGTTATGAGGGGAATACCCGTGTTATACATTGATTGGGGGATTGAAATCGTGTAATATAAAAATGCGTTATAAGAATACCGTGTTATAGGGGGGATTAGTGTATTATCCAAAAGTTAATCATCCTATTGAAAGTTAACATTCTAAATTTACACAAAAACATTTCAGTTCCTTTTATTTCTTCATGCCTAAACCTTAGACTTAAAATATACCAAATAGTTTTTGTATCTAATATATTTCATAAATTTTCAAAGCAAAATAGAACCATAAATTGCTATTTTTAATATATTATTATTTAAATTTCTTATTAGATAGATATACCAGTGACATAACCAAAAATGTAAAACAACTAAATATCACATAACTTTCTATTAATCCGCTAGTCTGTGCTGATCTACAAGATCATCTGTGATTTATTTGTCATTCTTTTTTTTTTACATAATCAACAAACAAAGCCGCCACACTTAGTTTTTGTCTCTTCTTAATAGGATGTATGATAAGTTATTTTGATGTGATTAATTATATCTACGTGACATTACTACATTTTTTATCTTCGTGGTTAAATTCTGGGCAAATATACTAAGTAGATTTTACAGTTACACAAATTTCATGTTGATTCATTATGATGTTCTTTAGAGAAATTATAGGCCAAGACTGGCATTTTATTTAATTATTACATGTAATAAACTATATTTAAACCATATTGAATGCAGTCATATATTGAGCGCAGTGGTTAGTATAGTTTTGATTATTTAATTTATAAAAATATTATGACCTTCAACAAAACTTGAATTATTTTCATATATTACATTATATAGGCATTGGCCAATGATATAAATTCGCTGTGGAAGATAAAAAACATTATGCTTTGCTGTGTTACCTAGTGTAAATTTAGAATTATAGTTGTCATCTAATAAGTTTCTCTTTATTCTTCTTCTTTTAAAATAAACTATTTATGTAATATAAATTTAACAATTTAAAATTTTAATTTCTAATTCTCAATTTCATAATAAATATGGTGTTTTTAAAATAATAACTGGCAACTTTCTATCGCATTGTTCGTTTTTAAATTTATAGTCTATGGTAATTCCGCAATGTGCAGCGCCAGCGCCATCCTTCGTTCGATTCAGTGTTGCGAATGACGTGATTTCATTTATTATCTGTTTTTGTCGTGGAAAATGTAAAAATCTTTTATGTTTCTTCCCAGAAGTGCTTAGTTTGATAAAGTGTGCTGTTTAACTTTTCTGCTGTTTCTGCTTATTAGTGAAATAAAATAGCTCATCATGTCGGTCTTTGTGTCATCGCGGAAAGAAGTGATTGCGGGGAAATATAAGATGTTACGAAGAATAGGTGGTGGATCCTTTGGTGACATTTATTTGGCGATCAATGTTGCTAGCGGAGAGGTAATTAAAAAATTATACTATTTAATAAAGTATGTCATGGTGTTACATTTTCCTAGCTTAGTATTTCACTTTTGGATTCACGCCTTGATGGGTACGTTTCAAGGACGCACCATCTTGGAACACAAAAGCGTATATGTTGCTTTTTTATACGTGTAGTTTGTGTAATCCATATTAAAATTTCTTTTCTAGGACAACATAGTCGTGTATATTTCATGCGTTATTATCGCAAGGCCGTCTCATTGTTAAAAATATGTTACGTTTATGTACCAAGTCGGTGATAATTATTAATTTTCAGTTTTAATTATCAGATTCAATTCTTAATGCATTTGATAACACACACACTGATGGTGGTAGCTTCCACACGAACTGAGATGTAAAAATGACGATTCACAAGTGCTTGTAATGGCCTATTTGAATAAAAATATTTTGATTTGATTTCATTGATTTGACACAGACTTTCACGTGGTTCAATTTTTTTACGTCCAATTTTCTAAAACAAGAAAAATGTTTCGTCTTAATTCTGCCTTAATAAAGTTTTCGCACCTATTTCATTTAAATATTCATAATGATACCTTAGTGGCTTAGTTTTAAAGGTATAATGTTTCAGTCTTGCCTCTTTTAACCTTTTTTAAAGATCCCTTGCATCTTTTGCTTATACATATTAATAATGAACCTCATTAAATGAATACTAAAGTACATTATAATTTTAAAATCAAGTGTATTTACAATATGCATAGTTTAAATATTTCTTGAGTAACAATGTCAATATGATTGATTTGATAATGATTGAACTATTAACATAGCATAATAAACAATTGACCTGAAATTGATTAAGTTGTCTTTTGAAAAACATTGTTAATGTTCTCAAAATTATAAAAAAATTGCTGCTTATGTAAGGAAGTTGTAAGTGTGCCAAACATAGCATGTTGAAAATCAAACCATCCAATGCAATCCACGCTGTCTTAGTGGTTAGTGAAGGAGCCAACATTACATGGACATGAAACAAATTCATACAAAATATAATAATATTACAATAATAATATCATAGGACTTCTCACACTTTGCCATCTGATCCCAAACTAGGCAGAGCTTGTATTATGGTAATCAGACAACTGATATACATACTTATATATTTTTAAATATATACTTATATGGATAATGAACACCCAGACACAGAACAAATACTTATGCTCATCGCACAAATATTTTGTCCTGGGTGGGAGTCAAAATCACAACAATCAGTTTTTCAGTCAGGTTCACTAATAACTACACCAACAGGCCAGTTGAATATTAGCTTACCTTTTTTTTTTTACTTATTTTTACTTTTTTGATTAGTATGGTATGGTATAGTTCTATGTTCTGTGTCAATGATTTTTAAAAAAGTGTTCGAATTTTGTCCGATCAATAATCTTGAGTATGTATTGTGAGGCAACTGTCAGAATACCACTTGTTTTTAGAAACATTCTGAAGGGAATCTTGAGCAAAGGCATAAACCGGCACTTGTTTTCCACACATGACAAATTGAACTGCTAACTTACCATGCTGATCACATGGTACATAGGCACTAAAAATGATTACTAATCAACTGTATATAGCATGTATAGCTTGTATACGCATTAAAAGCAACAACTATCTATTGGTCTACTGGCTCTATATAAATAAGCCCAGAGCTTACGAAAATTCATCCTATTTTTAAGATATTAACTTTTCATGTTCAAACTTTAAAGAAAATATGAAGGTGAAAACAAAATACAACAAGACAAAGAAGTCTGGCATTTCAGTCTTCGAATATTATTCTGCCATTGAAACTGGCCAATCAAAGGTGAAAAAGCATGTGGTATATGATACAAACTGCCTTTTTCATATAACAAGTTTCAAGAAAGAAGATTTTATCTCTTATATAACAGGTGTGGATATGGTGAAGTGTCAAGTTAGCCTGTTATGCCTGTTAGGTTTTTCCCTCTTATTGTTTCCAAATATGCTGGATAAAATTTTTGTATAATTAGCAGTAATCATTAATATACATTGTAAGGTTTTTAATTGACAAAAACTCAAATTAATTACTTTTATCAATGATTGTGATTTGGATAATCACTTTGGGTAATACTATTCACTAAACATACACCAGAAGGTAACATACGTTATAGTGATAGACTTTCCATTAAACTCTTATAATTAGCCTTGTTGTGTAAATATAGATGATATTGAGTTTATATTAAATATAATTAACATAATTTAAAACAAAAACATCTTTACACATCTAATATATCTTTCTAATAATTTCTAAGGATATTAATATGTGAGGAAACTGGTTGACATTGGTAGACCCATTGTTAAATATATGTTTTCTTTCTCGTAAAGCCTTCTACATGTCTTTTTGTGTGGAGGGACCACTATTGCACACATTCTTATTGAGCTCTTCCCACAAAAGTACAATTGGGTTGAGATCCGGGCTGTGTGGGGGGCCAATCTATGTTTTTAAAACACCCATTCTGTGTCTTTATGTTCTAAATAGCCCCTGCATACTTTTGAACTTTGCTTGGGGTCATTATATTACAGAAAAAATCCATTTCCAATTAATCTTAAACCATATGAAAGGGCATTTTATTGTATTATTCATTCTTTTAATGATTCCATTGACTCATACCAAATCTCTGGTTCCATGCCCCGACAATCATCCCCAGATCATAATGGAACCACCTGCTGTTGGCTCTAAACAGTTTGGCATCATCTTGTCTTCGGTGCGGTCGAACAACAATTCATCGTTTTGAATGAAATATTTCAAATTCAGTTTCATCTCCTCAAAGAACTTTTTCTTTTTCAGTCCAGTCTTAATGGACAAGGGTCCACTGCGTCTATTTCTTTTAATTTTGTGGCTTTAGTAGTGATTTTCGAACGGCGATGCGGCCGAATAATTTAGCATCTCTCAGGCATCTTTCCACTATAGTCAATGACACAGGTTTATTTCTAGCCATAGGCGTCGTCAATTCCGCTTGCTGGTAACGACGATGAATCTATACTCGCTAAAAGTGGTAGCTTAGGGTCCTTCGAGAAGAGAGCTTATTTCTACCTTAAAGGCCAGCAACTCATTTGCAAGTTTTTTGATGTTGCGAATGTCCATGGGCGGCGGTGATCGCTTGCGTGAGCCGCTAGCTCGTGTGCCTCTTAATCCATAAAAAAAAGCTCTCGGCCTTTCCGATCACCAACGATGTTGATTACTGCTAGTCTCCTTGTATCAGGTTATTGTGTCATTAACAGAAGTCTTCAATAACTTAATTTGAGAGGCAATCGGACGTAAATATTTGCCATTGTTGTGTAAAACAACTATGGCAGAACGATTTCACTTCTAATTTGCGCACTTTTCCCATTTTGGGATGTCTTCACTGTAACAATGACGAGGTCAGACTTCCTAAAGTTAGAAAATTTGTTAATGCCATAAAAACTCAGGTAATAAATATGATTTAGTTTTATACAAAAAGTATGATTTAGAAATTCTTGAATAACAATAGAATATGTTGGTGGGCAAATTATCTCTTTCCCATACATAAATTAAATATGTGTTAGATACATAAATTTTTCGAGTGATCTCAAACTTGGCAGACAGTGTATAGCATTTATGAAAAAGTCCATTATCCACGCATATAATGTTTTGAACAATAATTACATAAAGACGAACACTTAATTGATAGATCTATAAAAACATGTGTTATTATATATTTTGTGAAGGTTTTATGGTGTAAAACACTCATTTCATTTTTTTTACGTTAAACTAATTTTTTCAATAACAGTAATAAAAATGTAAATGTAAGGTTTTATGGTGTAAAACACTCATTTCATTTTTTTTTACGTTAAACTAATTTTTTCAATAACAGTAATAGAATAAAGGCGAAGGAATTATTTAAAAAAAAAACACTAAAAGGTTAGTTGGCGGCTATGGAATCCTTTTTTTTTGCAACTCATTTAACGGATTTTATCTCGTTTATTCTTTATTTTAAATTCCCGTCAGTCTCGTTATACTGTAAAGTATTCGAAACGTCTGAAATGAAAAGTAAATTCGTTATAACCCGTTAATTAGTTTAATTTTATCAGTCCCCACCGTTTAAAGAATATTGAAGAACAAAAAACCTTTTTTTACAGTCGTCTTTTTAAGTTTTATAATTTTGAAAGGTTATGTATATTTTTTATTATCATTTTAATATTTACTATTGCAATCATAAACAACACTTAAGGCCATTACAAAAAAGAATCCTCTTTTTTTTTGCTACCAATATGTGGTAAAAACAGCAATTTATAATAACTGCTTTAATATATCTAACAATAGGTTGGCAACACTGAAGCTTGTGACGTCACGTTAACTAGGTTGACGTTGATGTGATAAAATGGCTTTGTGTGCTTATTTATAATAAAAATTGTTTTAAGGCCATTTTGTTTATCACAAAATGCCCTTAAAGGTTTTTCGTTATAATTACACTAAGACGGGTAAAAGAAAATGGCGCTTCTCAACAAACGTACAATAAATGCGAAAGGAAACAAGTACACAATAGTACGAAAGATAGGTGGTGGAAGTTTTGGAGATATTTACTTAGCTGTTGATAAATATGAAGAGGTACATTAATTATTTTAGTTTAAAAATAAATCGCGTTATTTTTTAAGCCCTGCGAGTATTTCCAGTTTTCGTTTTTATTTCCTATTTTGTAGTTACGCATTATTTATGGACGACATTGGCCTATTCTACAGTTATTCTTTCCAGGCAGATTGTGTAACTCGATAGCTTTTTTGGTTTGCTTAAATTGGTCATATTTGTGGCGTTTATAATTATGTCAAACGCGATATTATTTATAGGTTATGATTTTACAGTATTTTTTTGTTTGCTCCAAATGAATGTTCAGTTATGGCCTTGATTACCATTACCAGGTATAAGATTTAAACAATTGTTAATGTACGTGGAGTCTAAGACTATTATAGAAATAATTTTAATTTAACAATGTTAAAGTATTTCTAAGGATTATCTATGGAAAAACTAGCTAGTATCTCTCTCTTACTTGTTTGTTTCCTTATTGAAAACTATCAGCAATGTAAACATAAATTATAGCAGAAGGAAGGAACAAAGGTACTTATCATATATTATAACATTTTTTTTTTTACAGGAAGTAGCAGTAAAAGTAGAATCCATTAAGGCCCGACACCCACAACTTCTGTATGAGAGCAGAGTGTACAAAATTCTACAAGGAGGCATTGGCATTCCCCATGTAAGGTAATGTATGTTTTTACATGGACCATTCTCATTGTATTGCTTTAAATCCATTAACAAGGAACTCTAAGGTATGATATGCATTATGCATAACTTATTTATATACTAGAATTTGCTCATATGGTTTTTTATTTTGATTTCATTTTTTTATCTCATAGGTGTCTTTCTTAAAACCTTGCCATTAATTGCACTTGCTATTTAAAAGCACAAACACAAATTGGTAAGGTTATTGTATTAATGTTATTTGATGGTACTTTTATTTTTACCCACCATTAGATTGGACAAAGGATTAAGTTAGTATAAGATTTGGATGGTGGTGAAGTATAAATTCATACTAGTGATCATTTCATGGTTGAAATTAATCAAAGGTTTTCTAAAAAAAAAGTATACCTCTTTAGTCAGAGAATAATATAGTATTATGACTGTGACATTTATGATTTCATGTATCATATATTTTATCTTATTAGTATAAATGCAAACAGTGGATATATTTGCTTGTAAACAGTGAATATATTGCAAAGCATATGCAAGTTTAATATAATTTTATATGTATAACATGTGAAATGTTTAGATTTCTTCGTCCTCCACAATAGTCTGCTAAAGAGGTTACCAATCTATCTCTCAACATAGTCATCTCATCTTGTATGTTATTTCAAGAGAAATTTGGGTATACAAACTTTTCAACCTCTTTCATATAAATACTTCTAAATTAATAAGCAAGTTATAGTTTCACCAGTACAAAATCAATGACACAAAGTGTCCAGTGCATGAAGAACAACTTAGAGATCTCTTGTGCAGACTTTGAAAATTAAAATTTTATATGGTGGAAGAGTCACACAGCTGCTCCCACTGCTGAATGGGATAACAACAACTCGAACTGGATAAGTACCATGACTTCACAGAAAATCAGCGTAAAGTGCAAGTGTTTTTGCTTCCGCGTTGATGTACAATAGCATGCTTAACCCTAACAAGAGTTCTCTACTAGCAAACCCATTTAATTTAGGTAAAATTAATACTGATGCAGAGTCAGGTAGGGTAGGGAAGTATGTGTTAATAAGCTTAATAGTATGTGTTGCATTTTTCTTTGAGGTTTGATCAAGACACAAAAAGGCATTTTTTTACAATATCTGGTCTTTTTACTAGTTCAGTTTGCTTGCAATTTTATTTTTGTGTATATTTCATCTTGATTTCTGATATTTTCCTTGGATGAAAAGTTGCCAATAATAGCCATTCTCTGAGCCCAGATATTTTATCTTAAATAATTGAATCCAAAAAGAATTTGTTGATGCATCCATTGGCTAACTTTATGGAAGAAGACCTACTAAAACCACATGTTTGCTTTTGTAAGATTGGTGTAGACACATACATGCCTTAGATTCAAGTTTGTTTTGTTTACTGTTTAAGTTTGGGTGAAATGTTTTTTACTGTTAAAATGTTTGTTTGTAAATTTTAGATGAATTTTGATTACTTTTAAAACTGTTTAATAGTAAGGTGCAAAGCTCAGCTGAAACTATAGCAGAAGTTGCACTTATATTTTATTGAGGTTTCTATAAATTAATATTGTAAGACTTAGTTAAATTTATCTTTCCTCATATAAAAATAAAGAAAAACCTAATGAAAGTTAATTAATTAACATTACAATTATAAATTATGTTTAATAAATTTAAAACATATATTTGCTGTTCTTCTGGCTATGGCAGAACAATTGAAGTTTGGATATATTTGGCATTTTGTGTTAACAATCCGTCTAACTTAGTTTTGTCCAAATCTTAGGATGCCTAAAACGCCCTACAGTTATAGTGCAATTTAGGTATTGGAATATGAGGAAAAGTTCTAATAAGAAAATTGAATTTACTGTTATGTTTGCTATCATATGTTCCATTTGACAGTTGAGTTGAGTTTTCATGTTGTTGTAAATGTCTAACAGAATCTTGATGAAAATGACTAGGAATTTAAATTAAGAATAATAAAATGGAAATTTAATATTATAAAACATTTTATAAATTAAGATTTCAGTAATGTCACTGACCTTTCACAAAGAGAGATTCCCAAACTTTATTTTTGTTGTACTTTAAAATTTTTACTGGTTTCGGTGAACCCCTTCCTGCTACTTTGCTGTTGTCTATAAATTGTTAAAAAAAAATGAAATGTTGAGCATGCAAACTTTTTGACATGTACGGATGCAGATGTGGACTTTAGACGATTTGTATTTGAGAATTCGAATGTGGATCTAAAAAACCTCCAGATTGTTCAAAAACAACATTTTATTAACAGAAATAAAATATTACCGCGTGATAATAGACCGGGGTAAGAAAGAGTCTTTCATATTTTGTATGTTTGAAATGGTCACTGAAAAATCTCTTTAGTTTACATGTGGCTGGGTTTAATACCATTAGATGTATAACATTTTTAAAAAGGAATTTTTAAAATACAATTTTCCGGTTAACTTTCTAATTGCTTTATGGCATTCTCGCCCACTTTAGTACTTGGACAACTTTATTTTTATCAAAGTGTATACCGAATGTTTCACTTTTTAAATGTTATTATCAATATAATCATTTATTATTTGACGAATTCATTTATTCATAAACTTCGATAGTATTAATCTATACAACTGACGTTTTTTTTCTTTAATAAAATTTTATCTTTTTATAGGAAATATCTCTCTCTCTCGTTAAACTCTAATTTTGCAAATCTCTTACCTCCTCCGTGCGCGAGACTGTGTTAAAAGGGTGTATAGTTTTATATTCTTATGTGGGATAGATATTATTGTATTTTTACTGTAACGACATTTTAAGCTTCTCCACGAACTGAGATGTAAAAATGACGATTTATAATTGCTTGTAAAGGCTTATTGGAATAAAAATATTTTGATTTGGTTTGATATTCTCGTATTAACATATAGATCAGTGATGATCCTCGGGAGACCCGGAAGGGGTGTGATTAGATCTAATCAGATCACGTGTTTTGACGAGTTTTGGGAATTTGGTAGAAATTGGTTCTAACCGAAATCAATAAAATTTTGATTGTGTTTTACGAGAATAAAAAGTTTGAGAAACTCTGATCTATAGACGGATACTAATAAACAGTAGTGCGTTTAAACATATATGGTTCGCTCAATCTTGCGTTGAATCTTAATGTTAAAATTAGAAATGCTCATTCCGATACAACTTGCACATACGTTTCGAGCATCGCTATTTAGTACTTCGTATAACATATTTCGTTTAGGTTTGTAAGTTGTCTCCATTTCGGGAGTTCGAGTAATCTGTGTCGTTTCCTTAAGACGTGTCTTGTCTCGTGATGATGCGCTGATGTCAATGACAGGAGTAGTAGAGTAGTGTAAGGAAGGGAGGGGATGGAAGGGGTTGGCCACCGGCCACCTCACTTACCAAACGTAACGCGGAGGCAAAAATACTTCCATTTTACGCCGATTTGCTGTGAGGTCGTGGTACTTATCCGGTTCGAGCCGGCCCATTCAACAGCGGGAACAGCTGCGTGGCTAATCTTGTGCTATAAGGGCGTTTTACATACATAAATTTTACACGGACAAACGCCCGGATCCGAAACAAATATTAGTAGTTCGTACAAATAGTTGTTTCGGGTGGGAATCGAACCTTTACGACCTGCGACGCCGAAGCCAATAGCTTAGCATCTGCGCCAAACGGTCATCAATATAATAACTATTCCACATTACGAGTCAATTAATCCCACGCATTGTGATTCGGTTACAATGTGCAAGTTTTTTGATTTTTGTTTCTCCGAGGTGAGAAATTCCAATTCGTTTTACACTCGTGCTGGTACATTTGTCTTTGATCTATGTAGTTTTAATATTAGATAACATTTATGTAGAAAGAAAATTAGCGGTTGGTGTAGGTTGTGTCAAGTAATTGCCGATTCCCGTTGTTGTGGAAACCTAAATCACTGTTAATCCATCTTCTGTGTAGATAAACATGAATGTTCGTATGTCGGTCGGCTATACGCTTCTAAATCTTTTGTTGGTTTGTGATTAAACATTGTAGAAGTTGAAATGTTCTGCGTGTGCCTCAAAATTGAATTAAGAAGTATCATTGCGACGCATCTATCGAAGTATAAAAAAGAAATATAAAAAAAAATACCGTATGATTCAGATATCCTCATGCAGTAAAATCGCTAAATAAATAAAGATAAAAAATAGAAAATGAGGCTTGTTATTTTATTAATTTTACATTTTTACTTTATTTTTTATAATTAAGTTATTTTAGTTTTTATTTAATATTTCTATTATAATCTTGTAATGCATCGTGCATTTGGCATTGAAAAAATAAAAAAGTTAAGGGGGCAACGCGACGCTCTGATTGGCTGACGGGTCGCACCTGATTGGTCAGCGGATTAGCGCGTAATATCTCCGCGTTCAAAGCTTGGTGCGCAAAAAACTAGTCTGGTTTTACGGCGCACGGAAGAAATTAACAATGGCGCACTTCTCTATAGTTCTTCAACTTGGAGCACGACGTTTTTCTGCTATCGTGCAGTCAATTGGGGGTGACCGCACTTTATTTTAATAATAGCCGTATCGACCGAGCTGGGATAGTATTATTTTTAAAATAATTTTCTGCACGGTTCTGAGCTGAAAGTATTAGCTGATACTTTTCGAATAACGATTAAAAAAACTTACAAGCTCTTCCCTTTTCCCAGATGGTACGGCTACGAGAAGGACCACAACATCCTCGTGATGGACCTGCTCGGTCCATCTCTAGAGGACCTCTTCAACTTCTGCACGCGTCAGTTCACGATCAAGACCGTTCTGATGCTGGCAGGTGAGTGGCGTGCAGCGGTTGAAAGAGCTCGCTTGTATCTCTCAATTCAATTAATTAATTTGCTAGATTATTACAGATGGTCACAATAAGGACATATACACTACTCTTATCTTAACCCAGGAGGGCATGCAATTAAAATTAAAAGTAATTTAAATAAGTCTTTATTTTAATAAAAATATTTTAATTTTTAAAATTACAAATTGGATAAAAATTCAAAATACAAATACTGATATGGTTCTCAGGCTCTTGCTAGTGTTAGGGTTGTCAAGTAGTCGGGACCGACTTTAGATTCCTACGACGCATGGATCGTCTTGTCTTTCTGGTAATCGGGCGATCAGTCCGTCATGTCCTCGTGCACCCACGACGGGATTCGAACCCGTGCCCTCCTTTTTGTAACGTCTTTTACCACTAAGAGGCAGCTGGTAGACCCTTTCCGTCAAGTCACCTTTAAAACGGAGAATAAAACTGGATCAATGTATTCGTCCGTTTGGGAGCTACGATGCCACGGACAATCATTGATTGACACACACACACCTCATACTTACAATGCGATCTCTAGAGTCAGGGGTTACGACAAGGGTCCTTAATATTTATGTACTACCGCCCCTTTACCAGAAATAAATAATTCCAACGCGTTTTCGTAATACGTAATATATGTAACGCGTTGCGTTTACGTAATAGTTAATTATACCGATTTTGAGGTCTGTCTATTATCTATTGATTATAACAAATTAAAAGTTAATTCTCTCTCTTTCTCTCTAATCGCCCCGCGAAAGCTCCAGCCCACTAGGAGGCGGCACCTACCTCGTTGGGAACCTATAGGGGGTGGGTTACAAGAATTAAATTATAAGTAACTCCGACGAAAAAAGAAAGAGTATACACCCTAACAGATCTTCATAAATTATAGCCATCACGATCGCGTCAGCTTTGAAACGAAAGGAGCCGCATCTAAATCGGTCCATTTGCAGGCACACTCATATACACATACCTCAAACTTACACCCCGCCCCTCTTTTTGCGTCGGCGGTTAAAAGTGCCATTCACTCGGTCCGTCTTTGAGCAACCTCCTCGCCGCCAGATCAAATGCTCAGCCGCGTGGAGTTCATCCACTGCAAGTGCTTCATACACCGCGACATAAAGCCGGACAACTTCCTAATGGGCATCGGCCGCCACTGCAACAAGCTCTACATGATCGACTTTGGCCTCGCCAAGAAGTTCCGCGACCTGCGCACCCGCTGCCACATCTCGTACCGCGAGGACAAGAATCTGACAGGTATGTGCGTAATATGCGATTTTAGAATGCTTTATTTCTCAAAGAACATAGTTCGCTCACAGAGAAATTTCACAGGTACATTAAATGATTTATATTATTATTTACACTCGCCTCCAAGCATGCAGAGGTAGGTGTCAAACAAGAAATAGAAAGAAGAAAAAAAATATCGATAATGTATCTATCTATACAATTTGTCAAAGATTATGAAGTTTACAGAAATATAAAATTGATCACTAAAAATGTGGTGTCCTAAAAGTTTTTTGAAAATATTTAACGATACAAAATCTTAATATGTTGCGACCAGCCTGTCGTAGCACGGCGGCTTTGCCATATCTAGTTTATAAATGATAAATATCAAGGGACATCTCGCACACGGCCGCCTCTTGACTAGGCAGGTGACTGATGTTCATACGTGTGTACTTTATAGATAGTTTACACCCAGACAAAGAAGATACACTTGTGCTCATCGCGCATATATTTTGTCCTGGGTGGGAATCGAACCCATGACTCGGCTTTACGGCACTATGGTTAGTGCACATTGTAGTGGTCTACAAGACAGACAAAAACAAATGCGGGCAGAGCTCACTTTGAAATCCAAACTAGGCGATGAAGGAGGGGTCATATCTATATGCATCTAGTCCATACAATTTGTATATAACTTTGACTATTTCGACGGACACATCACTATAAATTCTATACAAATGTGAACGCTCGATGTTGTTTATTCTTTTTGTACACAGACGTTAAAAAGCCGAAAAGAAACGCGATAGATATTTATAAATAGCTGTACAACGGCGTACCTAACCCCAACAGTTCTCAACCAGCAAACCCATTTAATTTAGGCAAAAGTAATACTTATACAAAGACAGGTAGATGTGTACAATCAGTACTGAAAATCGTATATCCAAATAAATATAAATGGTTAAATGGGTATAAATACACTTAAGACCGACAATAATTCATTGAAAACATACACGACGTATCTAATCCGTGTCTATCTGTGTATGACACATGGAGTATATATTTTTTTTACATTGCTGAAATCAGTCAATTAGACCTGGTAAATAATTTTGAATTTGCTGTTTACTAGGTTTATGCTTTCGATGTGAATAGATCGACTCTAGAAAGCAAAAACGTAGTAACCAGCAAAACCTATATTATTTACCCAGTGGTGGTACTGCCATACAAACCGGCTTGCCCTACTAAGGAGTAAAATTTATATATTAGCATATAGTAGTACCGCCACTGTATTCACCAGAGCATACACCAATCGACGCGGTTTCATTTACTGATTTCAAGAATATAATTAAAAAAAAACGACTCCATGTGTCATTTACTACGTTTTTGCTTTGCAGCGTCGACGTACACATGTAAATGTATTATAAAATCAATGATGTGATTTGTGTATCCGGACATTGATGACTTTTTTTATCTTAACTTTTTAGATCCTGTTATTGTGTCGCTTTTATACTTTATATCTTGTGTTGTGTGTGTCAGGCGACAGGTTCTTATTTTCTTATTTTTATTAAAAACTCTGCCCCTATTGTAACTATCTTACAATAGGGGCAGCGTTACACACAGAACAATATCTTGTGTTATAAGGGCGTTTTACATACATAAATTTCACGCGGAAAAACACTCAGAAATATTTGTAGTTCGTACAAATATTTGCCCCGGGTGAGAATCGAACCCAGGACCTGCGACGCCGAAGCCAATAGCTTAACGTCTGCGCCAAACGGTCATCGTTCGTCGCTTTATCCAAAAACAAAGTGTTTACGTTTTCTTTACAACATGACACAGGCACCGCCCGCTACGCCTCAATAAATGCCCACCTCGGCATCGAGCAGTCGCGGCGTGACGACATGGAGTCTCTGGGCTACGTGCTGATGTACTTCAACAGGTGAGTGCTTCGCCACTTTCTATCCCTCCTATCGGTTCACACTCATCCTGTATATATTTATATATCATGTTCAAATTTCCATCCATTCCTTCCTCAGTTCACACTCACCTGTATATATTTATATACCACGTTCAAATTTGCATTCACTCCTTCCTCAGTTCACACTCACCCTGTATATATTTCTATATCATGTTCAAATTTCCATCCATTCCTTCCTCAGTTCACACTCACCTGTATATATTTCTACATCACGTTCAAATTTGCATCCACTCCTTCCTCTGTTCACACTTTACCTGTTTACATTTATATCTCTTGTTCAAATTTTCGTTTCTTAGGCTATTTCAAGATTCGAATTATGAAAATTGACAACATAATTTTCATTAACAAAAACAGGGTTAAAGTGCCACTGAGTTTATTTCGCCTGTTCTTCTTAGGACTGAGATATTTTTATTCCGAACAGATAGTAGAATTATAAGAAGAATAAATAAATATTAGACGTCAAAAAGTGATTATAAACCAATCGAATTTTTAATAAATATATATTTTTTTGATCTTTGACTTTGCACAAGTTCGAATGTATTTTTTTAACTTTTAATTAATGTCGTTTGTTTTTAAAGATTAATTTATTATATAAATTTAATTTACTTTGATCTCATACCGGAAAAAAAAATCGTTGTTGACCTAAGTAGGAATTGACTTACATTTTTTTTTATTTTACTATGTAAAGGTCGACTATCAATAAGTAATTAGTAATTAATCAACAAGTAATCAGTAATTGGTGCATATTTCGATTTTTACAATCCATTCCTGATCATTTGATCTTGAGGAATAATACATTAAATCGTCGAATCCAACCGAACCAACGATCCGTTCGCCACCGGAGTCGGCTTGTCGCGACATGTCCTAACCCGTCCCGTATTTCTATCGAACCGGTAATAAAACGGTATTCTCGACCCGCAGTCAGGGCTACCATCATATCCTACACGGTCGGACAATTCCCGCGATGCCAAAAAAAAAAAAACAATCGAAAATAATTACCACTTGTAGCCTATCTTATGTAGTATATTATGTTTTGTGTTTTGTTTCAAAACAATATCTTTCATAAAACAAGTTGCTCTTGTGTCATTCTATACCATGTTGGATGAATACGTACTGTTATTACACTTATTAATAATAATTTTGACAATACGCCTGAGCTGTGGAAGTTTTAACTATTTCAAAGTTTAAAAAAGTAGTGAACAAACAGGTCAAGGGAGGTTCTAGGAGCTTTTTTTTTGAGTCATAGCTAAGAGCAGATGCGATGAAGTTCGAAAAAAGAAGATGATGTTGGGATTCCACAGACAGACAGAGAGACGTTGAATTTGTAAAATTTGAAAAAGTAGTGAACATTTCCCCCACCTGTCCACATAGATGCCGTAAAGTGTTAAAAATTATCCGCGGGAACAATTCGTAAGGTATTGTATAGTAGTTTTATTAGTTTACAGGACGTTTCTGCTCGCGTATTTTCACGTGACTGTTGTACGCGACCTAATATATATATATCAATCTCCTCAATTTATTCTTTGAAGAAAGATAAGCGGCGTGATACACACACAAACCAACAAACACTCGCACTTATACATAATACATGAAGTCAAAATTTATAATTCTAACTAACGTTCGTTTTTTGCTATATATTTTTGTATTTCCTTTCGATTAATTAGTGAAGGAATTGTAATAAAATTTTATTTTTTTTAAGTTATAATAATATTTTTTTTATTATTAACAAATATAATGTTATATAAACTTAATCAGTAGGCTCAATTTTCGTAATAATTGGCTTGTGG
>DWHO01000966.1:0-17052 GCA_018247575.1 Eurytides lysithous rurik
ATGATCGGACGCAACAGAAACATCAATCAATTTTCATTATGTGACGCAATAAATATAAAGAGGCATATTTATTTTACACTGTCTCAAACAGTTTAAAATTACTATATATATATATATATATATATATTTAATTTTATTATTTTGAGCTTTCACAGACTACTCTCAAGACATGCCAGACATCTCAAAAATTTGTAATAGTAAATAATCTTTTTATTTATAAATAATAACTTTTTTAATATCTTTGTTTGTATTTAAATGAAAGTTATATTGATTTTCACTTCACGTACACACTTCACATACTTAAAATAAAAAAGATATTTTATAATACTTTTTCATCTCATTTTTATTACAGTAGTTTCAATAACAAATTCTACTAAACTACATTTATTTGTTAATGGCAATGGTAACTCGAAGTACTGGCAATACAGTCTTTACTTCGCAAAATCAAACACAACACAACACAAAATAAAATCACTTTTGTACATTTTGCGTTCATTGTGTGATGTGTTTTGGAACTGTAACAATGGTATATTAGTGCATACAGTGACAACAGAACTGTTGATTGGAGCTTACAGGAAGTGATTATGAGCACAAAATCAGAATGTAGCGCTTAATCAAGTTCCTAAACGAGTTTTCTAAAAATTTTAGAGTATTGATCTTTTCGTCCTCGAGATTAAGTGTATATAATTAAAAAACTGAAAATGTCTGTGGTTAAAGGAAAATTGGTGAAAATGGAAGTCATCCAAGTTGGTGAATATGAATTCACCAAACAAGATATAATTGGGCATGGTGCATTTGCCATGGTGTACAAAGGAAGGAAGAGAAGGGTATGTATAATTTAAGATACTATCGTGGTGTTTATTATTAGAAGTAATGGTATTAGTTATAAATATACATAACTTTCCTATATTACCCTGTTCATAATTTTGTAAAAGACAAGTGTTTTGAATGCTCCGCGCAATATCGATTAGCCCAGGCTGTGGATTGCGCCAAGCTAACGTCATACGCTAATCCCGCGTCTGCCAACGAGTGACATAGTTATTTCAGGAATGTAACTAACATTCTGGCTATGAAATAATATTTAAAAAAAAATGAAAGAAAAAACATTTAAGAAAATATGTCTCGATCCTGGATATATTTTTATACTGAAATTTGCAAGCTTTATTTCTTTTATATATTTGTAATCCACATATCACATAATATCCATAACAAAATGGAATTTCAATATTTTTTTATTCATAATTTTAATAAACTACTTAATGGCTTGTCATTAATGTGGGCTACAAATTTATTTTTATCCTCAACACAATAATTCATATTTAACAATTAGCATAATAACATAATAGATCACAAACAATTAGATAACAGAGGCCTAATAGATATGTTCAGATAAAAAAATATTTTTACTTGAATGACATAAAATTTACTTTTCAATATTTTTTAAATAGGTGTATTTTTGTAACAGGCTCAATATATTTTAAAACAAGCTGTATAAATTGTTATATATTATCAATATACTTTTAAAGTATCTTTGTTTTATCGAGTAGGAGGCAAATAAGCAAGCGGCTCACCTGATGGTAAGCAACTACCAATGCCAATGAACATTTGTAACATCAAAATGGAAATGCATTGCCAGTATTTAAGATGTGAATTTTTGGGAGGAGGAGGAAGGGCGAGTAAGGGGGATGATTTTTCCAAAAGAAGATTGGTTACTAAATATATTTTTATGACTTTATAATATATTCTATAAAATATTTTTTTTGGTATGCAACTAAAAAATTTTTTTTTATACTTCAGTTTTTATTTGAGACCCTTTTAAAACTTATAAATAAAACAAAATTTTATTTTTTCACTTTTATTTATTGAATAAAGTCTAATCACATATATAATAAAAACTACATTCTGATAGGGGTAGGTTATATAAAAAAAAATCACAATAGTTTCAAATAATTACAAAAATTAGCCTTTAAGGCAGCTCAGGGTTTCATATGTTTGGTTTTGTATTTGTAGATATTGATGTATGTCAATCTTTTTTATTACTTCTATGGATGAATAACAAGCAATTTTGCGTAAGCCTTCAACTACACTAAAGTAAATGGTAATAAAATTTAGAAAAATCTCATTCTCATTTGCATGAATGAAGTCTTAAAAATTATAGGGAAATTTGCACTTGAATGGGTTAGATTGTTTATATAGTAACTACTACTATGTTTCTGTATCCTTTTACATTTATGGATCACAGACTAAACAGAATGAAATAATGATAATGATTTATTATTATTATAACTTATATTCTCTGTATGTTTTGTGATATAATATATATTAAATATATCTGAAAGGATAGGAAGTTCTTATCTGCCTAATATTTTAGAAGTATTGACATTATATTGTAAATTCTATTCTACAATCTATGAAAAAAAAAATGGATGTGGTTATTTGAACTATAACTTAATTACAAATTAACTGCAAAGTGTAAAAAGATCTCTGAGAAGGCTAAAGCAATTACTAATCTGAACTTAACAATTATTTGGTATTGTCGTTATTAAACCAATAATTCCCATATTTTCGTGACAAAGAGAATTTTGATGTCAATGGATAATATAATATCAGGAATTATTTGTTGATTCATGACCACTAAGTTTTATATGGATTTAAAGTTAATTTTTCACATCTATGTAGAAAGACCACAATTTTTCATTTTTTATATACAGGTGCAATTGCTAATGTTGTATTCATATATATTAATTACATTTATTTTCAACTCAGCGTCTCAAACTTATATCACAAAAACTAAATAGGAATTAATCCTATCGAGTATCAAGTTGCATATTGTCTTTGACTATTCATTACTCACATTTTAACAAGAAGTGAACCTCAAGTTAAGTTGCAAACTATTACAAGATTTCATGAATCACCTTTTGATCGATTCAGGAAAAAAAACTGGTGCACTGCATTGAACATGTATAGTTTGAGAAACCCTGATGTGGCAATTGAATAGGTCAACACCCCAGTAAGCTATTGCCTCAATCGAACGTCTACAACAAATGCGGGAAAAGACGAGATATCGTCAAAATGATAATGCACGTTTAAGCAGGTTCAACATCCGCAAGCTGCCCTTCTTTCAGATTGATGAATACTTTTATTTCTGTACTTCATCTTACGACGTAATTTAAATATCACTGTAGTTATTATTTAAACTATTTTTGTATATTTATTGCATTTCTGTGTATTTAGGTAAATGTATATTTCTATGAAATCTTTTTTCTTGTTATTGTAGGTAACTTATTTTAATTCAATAATAAAATTTCTTTACAAAATCAATCTGAGAAAGTCCTACTTTTGCCAATACAACGTAAAATTGTTTCCGAAATCGGTTAACGTGTTTAAATTATTCACCCGCATGCCGTGCAGATAGATGCCTTTGTAAATTACATCATTTTATGTGTTCTTCTCTTATTAGTTACGTGGAAAAGTATCAGTTAAATTGTACAGCAAAATGAAAAAAAATTAAAACAGTTATTATTTATTTTTCAATTTCGCAAATTAATCAAATTGCGAGCATGCAACAATGAATATAATTGTCTACGTACATTCACGTATACTGTACGCACTACATAACTATCTACGCAATTTTATAGTCGTCACAAAGGCGTCCGTAAGTCTAGAATGTGGCGACATTGAATATTCCAGTTGCTGACGGGGTCCTGTTTCAACTCTTTGTCCTGGGCCCGCGATACAATGCGATGTGGCACAATACGCCGGACATGCTCCATGCTCCCCAAGGGCGTCCGACATTGATACGCAGTGTCAAATTTTACCGTGTCGCATGGTGATTAAAACATCATCCCGATATGTTAAACTTATGTTTAAACATTGATTTGTCTATGTTACGATATGAACAGAACAGTCGAATTTGTTTATACTGCTTGGTTTTGCTCAATCATCACACTCAAATATAAAGCGATGTGTGTAAAAGTGTAAAAAAAAGTTTTTATCTGAAGACAAAATAAGCTCTGATCATTTAAGAAGAGTAGCAACATTAAATAGTATGCCCAATATTAGAATAGGTGTATAGACGGCATACGGAATCTTGAATAATATGAACACGGTACGACATAATAGCTACACATTACAAGCAATTATTGCGGTTATTTCTCTTACACAAAGGTTCTGTTGAAGGTATTTTAATTAATAATCACATATTATTAGACTACCATATATGACTTACCGAAGGAGTATATGCATACGTATAAGGCATAACGACGACAGCGCAGATTTATAAAAACGCCTACAGAATACAACGAACATGCAATTAAGCAATCTAATCTTTTTTTTTATTATTAACGTGACCATTTATTTCTTTGCCTTTTCTTATTTAACATGTGCTTTTATTTATTCTTACAAAATCTGATATTATTATTTTTAATACCATATTTATACTACATTACATAAATAACATTTATATATTCGTTTGGTATTCTTACGGCCACACCCGCAGCCAGTCAGTCTATATTTTTATATAACTACCATTAAATTTGTTTATCACAATGCGTCTTTCAATTCTTTTTATTTTATTTAATAAACTTCGCCATTTGAATTTATTCATGTTAAAGCACACATCGACGCCTGTGAATAGAACCATCTTTATATTAATGTAGATAAATAAGATAATCGCCATTTGTCGATGATTCTTAGAAATGTACCGTTACATTTTTATGCCAAATCTACGTTGGTCCGACAGTAATTTACACCTGAATAGGATAAACGAGGAAACAGTAAATGTCTGTTTGGCAACTGAGTGGCGATGACGACATGAGACACTTTTAATAACACGTGCAACAAGTGGTGAAGATAACAGAAGGGAATCAGATTATAAGTAATTGACGGATGCCTCAATTTAGATTATTATGTTTAGGTTTAAAAAGGCAGTTATGAGAAACCTGTATTTCCGAGTACAAATAAGAAGTAAAAAATTAACAGCGCATGTTTTGTTTCCCGATTCACATCTTTGGTGAACAGTTCCAAAGTTCCGGAGGTTCATAACAAGGAATGTTTTACTTGAATCTTATTTAAATATTTTTCAACGTTTGTTTAACTGATGATTATGAAGTCCGGGGTCCACCCACACTCTCCATCTATTGCGAATGCCGGACAGTAGTCCTATCATCAATCATATAAAAATGTATCAAACGCACAAAGTCATCTTCATGCGTATAGCGCCAAAGATGGCTTTTGTATTAAGAGCATTGAACTCACCGGGCAGTTTCTTAAGATCAACCACCAAGCTCTCGTACCTTTCGGTGAAAGTTTAATATCAAAGGAAAGAAAAATTTTGTGCAATTCATTATAGTGTTGAATCAATTGTGATCCAACCGAACCGGAGCGAATGCCGGAACGAGGTCAAAGTGTAATCGCTGCATGAGCCTGCGGAATGTAGGGCGGGCTAATGTTAGCCCAGCGCCGGCGCACCATCGGGCGCCAGTCCCTGCCAGCCCAAGTAAACCAAAATTAAGCGACGCGACGCCTGTGCTCGCTCGAAATATCCTTTAGAAACATGAACCCTTGAATAGCCGACTTAGAATCTTTAACAAGTCTATTTCCACCTTAAACCCGGACCGGCAACGCATTTGCGAGTACTTTGATTTTGGAAATGTTTCTGGGCCGTTCCTTCTACTGCATAAAAATCCTTTTTGTTGAATATTGTTTGGATTCCGGATATCAATCGTGGGCTCTCTTGGACATTATTATTGTCTTACTTCTGTTGAAGTCGACTCTGAGGATGCCTGTTTTTGACTAAAAAAGTGTAAAGTTTTCTCAATCAATTTAATACTACTACCGCATACAAGCGGGACAATGTCTTTTACATCATTTAGTATTTATTTATTCTTTTTGTACACACATATTAAAAAGCCAAAAAGAAACAATAAACAATTCTAAATAAATGTACAATGGCGTTCTTTCTCTATCAGCAAACCCTGTTGCAATTTAATTGATAAAAATAAATGTCAGCAATTTAATTTATTTATAAAAGTTATATATTATAGTTATATAATATATAAAAGTTAAACTGATACAGAGACGGGTAGTTGTGTACAATTCCTACTGAAAAACACATATCTCAATAAGTATGAAAATGTACAAGGAAGTAAGTACAAGAAAACTGAACAAATTGAAATAGTATCTGGGTGTGATTTTATCGAACTTAAATTTACGATGACTGTTATAATGTAAAGGTACTTTAACATTATAACTAAAATCAATTTCATCTCAATCGCTGGAATAGTTCTCGGGATGTCTGTAATGTGAGAGAACTGTGTCGGAACAATTTATGTTTATAGCGTTGTACCGTGTTTGGCGTTCCGTGGAAAGCGCTATGCTCTTTTTCCGCAGCACTATAATATGCACGTGTACAAATGCTGAGATATAATGGTTTTACGCGTTCCCTGAGCTGACTTTGTCGTAGTGACAAAATCAGCTCAGGGACCGTTAGACTACTTGTACTTCTGTGTGTTGGTACATTCGTAATTTATATGTTCATAAGCCATTCATTCAATTATAATGAACCTTTGGTAAATTTCAAAAAGAGAGATCTAAAAAAACTTAGCATACTTATCCAGTAAGCGTCGTATAAGTTATTAGATTATCAAGGGATAAAATAGTAATATTGTTACGTGACGCAGCGTGGTTAAGGCTAATGTATTATAGAACTACGAAAAAGGCAGGCGAAGCTTGGTTAGATATACAATGCAATCTACGTACTTTGCAACTATTTCAAGATTTTTTTCCCTATTCATTTAATTAAATGTCAAAACAGTAGATTATATACGTCGTTACCACGTCTTGTTGTTGAATCCTTTATAGATTACTAAGGGTTTATTGTTAAAATACATTGTTTATTAAATATAAATTAATTGCACGTATAGCGCTTTATAGCCAAACAATAGATACTGAATATTGTAATATAGAGCAGATGCGTAAACAATAGAACTGTGTGTTATTTAATCTTTAACCTACCGTTCTGAAAAGTTTAGATTATAATAGTTAATACAATTTCATGTTTTGGGTAGACGTTCGTTTGAGGCAGTACCACGACCTTACACAAGGTCGACGTGAGGTAGAAGTATCCATTTTTGATGAGCGACTTTCTTCGACGAGTGGGATAACTCTTAAATATTGACCACGCAATTGTAAACAATTTTTAAAAGGGTTGTTTTTCTTGTTTCTTCCTGATTTACATTTACTCATTGGGTGGTGATATATCTCTAAAAAAATTGCCCTTTAACTTCCGACTTCTTTCTTTAGATTTATATTCCAGGTACAGCAATGCTAGTACGTTAATTCCAGCAGTTTAGCACTTCTAAGCTCACTTCGCAAAAGAGTTTCACTAAAACACAAGGCTTGTTGGTCACTCGCCTATCCCACATTATATTACTGTTACGCGTTATTGCTAACACAACCCCTATCTATCCTCGTGTAAGAATTTAATCTAATGTGTCCTTGGTGCTTTTGTTCAAACGACAACATGGTATCTTACCCCATTAGAATGTTAGAAATGTTTGTTTCCCTCCGAAACTTTTGAAAACAATTCACTATCCAGATAGCTATGATATTTTGTTTACGTAATCGTTTTTTTTTTTTCGCTTATCTTATATTTTATGTTCTTACTTCCTTTCCACTCAATGTTAGATGCTGATTTAGTTGATGTAGTGTTTTGTATTTGAAAGTTTTGTAAAGATGCATTACGTCGCGGGTCAGGCACGACGTAATACGACTTTACGTAGATAATACGTCGCCATCATTATAATGCACTTATGATTAATAAGCGCACTAAGATAAATTCTATGAATTCCCGCAGTGCAAATATATTACTTGCTATAAAATAGTAGTTGCAGACGTGTATATATATATATATATATACACACGTCTGTGTATGTGTGTGTGTAGATGTTGTAAATAATAAATTGAAAGAGTTTTTATATATTCATTATCTACGAGACATATACTAGTCTCGTTTACGTATGTTCGAATGCGTGAATACAGTTTCATAACATAATACAAATGTATTTTGCGTTTCTATTTTTTGTCTCATACTTCATATGTCGTTTCTATTCTATTTTGTACCTGTAATCTTTGATCCTAACATGGATTTATATAAAAAGCTATTTCAGGCCTATACACGAGATATTTGTTTTTTTTATTGTTCAAGTACTGTCAATCCGTTACTTTATTGAGATGCATATCCCGTTGTTAATCCAAAGCAAAAGTATGTTACGAAACGAATTAACTGATACCCTAGGCTGGTAGTATGGTTGTTACCGTCCGGTAAATTACAGTTAATCTGCTTGATTACGACAGAAGTGACAAATGACGTCAGTCCTGTTTCCATTGCATCAGAAATGAAAGATGATGTAAATTATGCAGCCATAAAGCTTCACATAATTTTTGATCGGGAATGATAAGTATTGGAAATAATAATTCATGCTACAATAATTGAGTATTAACAGAAATTTTAATATTAATTTTTTGTATTTCGAACATGTTTCTTGCTTTTATAATTGAAAGTTGTCTCTAGACAGACAGTCCGTTTCAGCATTTTTATAAAAAATTATAAGTAAACCGGATTTTACCATACGGTATTAAACAGATTTTATCGGGTTTTGTTTAATGATTTTAACTCTCAATATTTGAAACGCTTTACAGCGTTAATGACCACGAAATATATTGGAAACAATTAAAATGTGCAATAATCTTGTAAAAAGAAGAGATCATTTTATTGCAGACTTCAATTCCTTTAACATCAAAATATAATACCAACTATTGAATTTTGTAGTCAGTAATATTTTAAGAGAGAGAGAGAGAGAGATAGTGCCTAAAATAAAAATTTTAATTCTTGTTTTATGTTCAGATATAAAATAAATTTCTTAATTATTATGTTACACATTATAACGTTACTACTACAGTTTGAAATTTTACATGAACGCGACGTTATAGTCTACATCTGTTCATGCACACCGTCGATGGTTAAAAGTTCAAAAAATCCGAGTGACCCGATATTCCTATTTTACGGCACGCGCAATTTTTCTTTTTATTTATTCGGAATCCAACGGAGTAATATAATTTTATTAAATTGGACGAATAGAGTTCGCATATTATTGCATAATCTTGGTATTTCTCTTGTTTCTTGTACTAACTGTTGGCTTACAATGTATATGGCATATTTATACTGATGTCAGAAATGCTTTCAAAACTGTAGATAAAGTAATCTCTTTTAACAAACTACGTGCAGTTGTTTTAAGTTGTTATCAAGGAAATGACTCCTTAAGAAAATTAAAACAATGATATAAACTTGTTTCATTATTTTTGCAGTTTTGCCATATATGGCTGCTTATAAATGTTTCATGTTAGAACCTTGTGTGAAGATTAAAAAATGTTGCCGTTAGCAAAATGTTTAGAATTTTCCATTGCGTAACAATTATGTGAGTGTTTTATTATTCCAGCATTATAAAGATTTTTCTAGATGTCTTTATCCCACTTGATGGATTTTGTGACGTATAAACATGACTGTAATTATCTAATACTTTAATAGTACCGGTCACGGGTCAGAAAGATATGTTATGCGTCCCAACATCATATACGCATAATATCCTAGACTACCCTAAGCTTTTCTGTTTGTTTTTCATGTTATTAGTACAAGTTTGTAAAAAATATTTCTACTTTATATATATTAAAATGTCTGCTTATATCATTAAAAGTTTAACAAAATACAACCTTACATTTACCTACATTACAACCCCTTCGTTCGTGTCACTTAGTGTTAATTTGTTTGGGTAATTATTTAGTGAGTCACCATACCATGCTTGATTAAAATTCAAATCTATGCTCATTGTGAACACATTATTGATTTTAAGCATTAAAACGGAAAGGGTTAGATTATTTTTGAAATTTATAATAACAATAGTCATTGTAAAATACTATACCTTTAAAAACATTAATATTATGTTTTACTTGAAGTTGTGGATTTATATCTATGGAACCATAGATTTAAAATGATTGTGTCGGCCTTCACCGTAGATTAAATATAAGGTTAGAATACTGATCAATAATAACCCACGCTATAAGGAACATCGAAGGACAGATTTTGCATCTGAATGATCGTAAAAATATAGTCTTGTTTCTTTAGTTGGACTTTTTTATTTATTTTATACGTTTACATATCTATCGTATCGTATATCGTAGTTCATAGTTGCAAAGCTATTGGCTTTGGTGTAGGTGCAGGTAATAAGTTTAATTCCCACCCATGATAAATATAGGAGAAGGTGACATGATAAAAAAAAGAAGGAAAAGACGAACAATTTGATGGGATTGAAAATATTATGGAAAACGTTATTTCATATAAAACGAAGATTTTTAATTGTTTGATTGTGTATAATAAGAACAAAACATTCATCCCTATAAATCGAGTCTTATGGGGATGAATGTTTTATTCTTATAATAATATGGGTTTTATAAGCTTTATTCATAAATTGTGATCTCATGTTATCTATCTTTCATATGCAACAACGTTTTACTCGAGTTACACAACCGGCTACTGCGTGGACTAAATTCAATTATTGCGCTATACCCATGCACTTTGCGTTTCCTCTGCATAATTACATACCTTACCCGTTTTATGTTATGCAACTAACTGAACTTTCAATAGGTCTTGTTACATTTTACCCAACCGTGCCATTAAAAGAAGGGTTATGCTTGGCCTATATTTGTTTAGATGTTTCAATGTTCCGTCATAACTCATTACCTGTCAACCGGAAACTTAATCGAACCAATCAAATATTACGCGTCATTAGATTCACTACCAAAAAATCGTGTTGCTGGAGATACATTAATTAAAAAAAATCAAATGATGTATTTCGGGTCCGTAATATTGTGTAGGTACTTATTTTTTCCCCGTGGTATTGAAATAGTTACATACACTTTACAAAAGACCTAAGAAATTTAATTGAAAAATAAATAAAGTTGTCTTCAAACAAATGTTACAACTAAATGTTTGGTTTTATGAGTTCGTTGGTGTTATTTTTCACATTTCAAAGTCCAATTTTTTTAAGTCTACGGGACCAACCTTACGATTGAATGGGGAATTACTGTGTGAATATTCCTTGTTTTAAAAATTATATATTATGTTTTTTTAAACTATTTTATATCATCTATTTAAATAAACCCGTTTCAGAACATATAAATAAGTAAATAAAATACATCAGCTTATTTAAATCAACTTTAGGTGGTATTCAAATTGGTGTTATTCAACTTCAGGCGGTATTCGAACATCTTTAATTGAATTGTAACATGATAAATCGATAATCGATCGATGATAATCGATTGCGATATTAGAAAAAGTTTTGTAATCTTTTTTCAATTTCCCCAGAACCCGTCACAATCGGTCGCCGTCAAAGTGGTGACTAAGAAGGGCATACAGAAGGCCTCGGAGATCCTCGTAAAGGAAATCAAGATTCTTCGCGAACTGACAGCACTGCACCACACGAACCTCGTGGCCATGCACGACTGCATGGACAGTCCTGCATATGTCTACGTAGTCATGGAGGTGAGTTTATAGCTAAATAAACTTCTTTTTCAATACATCATCAAATTTAAGAAATATATTTGAGAAGTGCCCAATAAACTTGGCTGTGCATGTTAACTAAAAATTCCGTGTAAAAACTATCCGAGTTTTAGAAGAAATATCGATTCGGACCTTAGAATTGATCATTGCATTAGCGTATACTTTTACAACAGGCTCATAAATCGTAACTGGCATACGTGAATCGTGTTTATGTTTATAAGACGAATCTATGCTTTTCTGTTTTTTTTTTTTTAATTATAATAATTATTTTGTTAAATTTCATGCATATGAAAGTAGTTTTTGCGTTGATACATGAAATTTTGTTGTTGTTTATGTTGATGATGGAAAGTAATCTGTTCTCGTCAAACTACCAAAACTTAAAACATCTACGTCTACACGGAATCGTTGCCTCACTGCTGCGTGAAAGACGTGTAGCAGTAAAAACCTAATAATTATTATAGATGTTGTAAGTGTCCCAAAATTGTCACCCTATACGAATTTATGAAATACTTTAGTCACGCCTAGAATGATACCAGTTGTAACAGGGAATTGTAAATACAATTCAAATTATAAACGAAAACATCGTCTTTAGAAATAAGTCTCGAATCTTTAGAAAATGGATATGAATTCTTTGTTATAATATTTTACAAATAATTGCATAAAACAGCTTTTTTTGATGTTACAAGAAATAACATGTCACGTCCAGTTATTTTAACAGAATCGAATTGATTAACTATTTAAATCCGTAGAAATAACGATAGAGCAACTTATTCACAAAGATACTTTAGAAGCTCCTTAACAACAACGGCGGAATCAAGGACTAGTTTTAAATTAATACACATTGGCTTATAACACACGTAATATAATAAAAGTGTTATGTATTATTCTCAAAATATAATTGTTGCCGCGTCTATTAAAAGTGATGCAACCTTTGAATATCTCGAGAAATTGAGGTTATATTTCGTTAATTGGCACTTGAGAAGAGTAATATATTTATTGATGACTGGGCTTTATCTGTGACTTCTAAAGTAACGATATCACTTTTTATTAAAAAAAAATGCTAGCTTACTTGGAAAAATGTCCAGATCCGGAACAATTATCAGTATCTGGTCTAAGCAATACGTTGATGCCAAAAAAATCATATCACACTAATCATTATATTGTCAAAAGGTATTTATTACACACTATTACAATACTATTTTGTAATGTTTTATATAAATTTATTTTACACATTATTAATACCGAAAAACCAAAAAATGTTAGTGTAGATATGCATTATAGGTAATAGTTTTGCTCCATCCTTCTTATTTATTCTTTTCTGAAATGTACATTATTGCCAATAATAAAAAACAAAGAAATTATTACTTTAATATTTGACAGCCGCGAGGACTATATTATCTATCTTAGTTTTAGCTTGGAATAACGACCAGTGTAACCGAGATTTTAAAAAGTAATTTCATCTGTCTCATTTATTTGAAATATAGTATCCCTCACCACTGAGGCGTATTTTGGCGATATGTTAACCTTGTGAGTGTTTACGCTATGCTCGGTATACGGAAGTTTAATTTGTGCCTTTAGAAATCTTCCTGATTGACCGCGACCAATGTCGTGCTGATTTCAATAATGGTATGCGTAAGCTAAAGCTAATTTATTTGGGCGTATATATCGAATTAGCACACAATAAAACGTCGCCTTTCTGTGTTTGTCACAGTAATTAAATGCAATAGCGGAGCTAACGACAGACGCTACCTGTCCCGTCCGTAACCCAGTGGCCTTGCACTCAATCCGGCCGCGATAATCGTATTGAAATCATGCTGTCGCGTAAATTATTTATTTTATTTAACGTTTCGTACCTTATTGAACAGTGAAGTCCACAAATGAATCATTTGATCGTATAATTTCTTTTTGTGTGAGACACTCTGGTTTTAAAGGAGAATACAGTTTATCTCTTTAAATAAGGATGCACGAATTCTACAATATCAGAGAGCTTGCAGTGTAGAGGTCACTATAAAACCGGCAAAGATTATTTATATGCCTGTATACATAAAAACTTTTTCTGTGTATGTTTGAATGAGCCGGCGGATTCTTACGAAAACAAAGGAATAGCTGAACGCTAACAGTTTGTTCCAATTAGCTTGTTAATAGTATAGTTAGAAATCGCAGTTTTGGATTACCTCGTGTTTCTTTTTATTTCTATGAATTTCTTAAACAGGACGTTAAAATTAGACTTTTATTATACACATTCATCGCTTATCTACCGCGTATACGGCAATTTTTTTGGCGGCAAGGTCAAAGCACAACGGTTGGTTCGAATAAATTGTCTGTGTGATATCTTACTAAATGTTCAAACCAAAATCGTAATTCTAAAATAAAACGTTCGCTCCTTAATACAAATCATTGGATTTGTGAGTGTGTGCCATAGTTTCCAGTTGTCTAAGATTCTATTAATTTAATAGAGATTACTTCACTGTGTAGATGTATGGAAGAAAGTCTGTGATCACACGTACATGTTTTGATATATTCTACGAAATTGTATTGAAAAGGAATTCTGACTTTGTGCTATCATTGAATTTAAATCCATTTTCAGACGTTCAGTTCGCTACATCCGAAACGGGAGCCTAGATAAAGTAACTAATAGAATTAGTGATATCTATAAAACCATCGAAATGTCTCTTTCCATATATTATGCCAAATTCATACATTTCGACCCTTTCTACCAAGAAAAGTTGTTCCACACAATGGGGTCATCCCCGTGTTCCCCTCGATATTCGTAAACCATGCGGCAAAATAGTAAAAAAATCTGCTTTTATTCAATTTTTTTTACCCTGTGGTGTGGAACCCACGTTCCAGACCTCATGGTCAAAGTGCATAAATTCGAGTTTTGGAAGTAACATAAGTATTCGTCAATTAGACTTAATAAGCAATCCGTCTTATATCGCTCATTTAACTTGATTATTTTACTATTCGTTTATTGAGCCTTTTTTTTCTTCAATTTCACTGTTAGTATTAATGGTCAGATATCACAACTGTTGTCACCTATCACACGCGGAGAGTACATGCGACTCGGTACGCATAATCAAAATAAACGCGTGGCCCGTGATAAAACTAGCTCCGCGCCAAACCGTGCCGTGTGTCCATGTTACTGCGCAGTTTGTGAAATCTTGTGTCGCAATAGGTCAATGTGTGCGAAAAACGAGTCGTACAGATAAGCGGTGGTATAAGCGATATAAATCGTTTAATTATCAGCACCGTCTGTCGGGAGCGTGTGCCGGCGTGTCTGCCCCACTGACCTTTATACGGCTCACCTCTCGAGTCTTCGACAAACCCGCGATAGGCGTGGCCGCAATATGAATATGAATGAAAACGCCTGCATCGTTTTCTTCAACATGCAGCGTACAGTATTTTTAACTTCGACGATGTATTTACTTAAGTAAGCTTAACACCATGATTTGGAGGATACTCGCCTCTACTTGTAGGCTACCGCTGGCAACTGCCACTGATAATGATAATCTCGTTGCTTCCGCGTTTTAATTAACATAATCATCTCGTTTCTAGACAAGGAATAAAATATACATGTAGATATAAATATCATTTGTTTACATAGTTGTATTGAACTAATTATTTTGGCAAGATCAATTGTGAATCTTATTAATTGCATTAGTTTTTTTTTTGTTTCTTCATCGCTTTGTTTAGTACACTATCTAATAAATCTAATATGCTGACAAATGTGAACATGATTTTGTCTATATATAATTAATTGTTCCATACTGTGCTGAAACTCGAAGACAGAACATTGTGTATTTTTCTGTTTACTAATTTTGCTTGAAAATATTTACCTTGATGGAAAACATTAATGTTTTCGAATTACTACTTCATTGTAGAGTAACTAATAAAGAATTGGGTAGTTTATCAGATGAAGTCTATCCACTGTCTTAATTCTGCAACATTTTAATAATTCGTATAAATCTCGTTTAATTATATGCTAGATTGAGCCACGATGAAACCACGCACATGAATAACGCCCGTTTATGTTTATGTATGTCTGAGCCCTAGTTCCAATGACCGCTGAATGCTCAAGAAAGTTACTTTACTATATTTTTTTGTACTTAATTAATTACAAGCAGTAGTGCCATTAATAGAGACCGCTTTCATTGCTTCGACGCAAGGAAATTAACGGCCGGTACGTTCGCTTGCATCTCGGGAGGATTCCAAGTTACGCCACGTGGCGCGGGTTACACGTGTAAGTCCCAACTCGTGCCGAGTCTCTTATTAAATATACGTACTCTAGATAAAGTACATAATAATGCGCACGCGAAACTTTCGTCGCACGTTTGTAACGTAAATTGTAAAGTGCCCGAGACTGTTTGATGAACATAAGTAAATATAAATAAACATAATATTACTTCGTTGTAGAATTACGCAGCGCCGAATGATATACAAATCAAAACAACATAAACCATGTTGTTTTACGAAAATAGAGGACGAAGAGACATGGCGAGAATCGGCGCAGATGCTAGGCTATTGGCTTCGGCTTCGCGGGTCGTGGGTTCGATTCCCACCCGCGGAAAATATTTGTACGCGCCTACAAATATTTGTTTCGGATCTGGGAATTTGACCGCGTGAAATTTGTATATGTAAAACGTCCTTATAACACAAGATAATAGTATCTGAAAATAAGGGCAACGTTTTTTTTTCTTTAAAAAACGAATAAAAACACCTGTCTGCAGCAAAACACATTTAATTTTTTTTTCAACTACAATCCCACTGAGCTCTCTTCCATTATCTCTGCGCTATGCTGTACTCTCTGAAATTTTGATAGTGTATCACTGTATTGAGTGTCACTAATTTAGCTGGAAACGTTTACTTTACATCGAAACACAATAATGTTTTCACGTTACTGCTGACTAGCAGAGTATTGTTTGCATATTGTAACGGTATTTTGAAAGAGCAACTGTTGAGTTTTCGCCGCCCCTTTTCAGCAGACTGCATTCCGGGCCGCTGGTAGTTGCTCACAAACTGAGATGTAAAAATGACGAATTCATAAGTGCTTGTAAAGGCTTATTTGTAGAAATATATTTTGATTTGATTTGAATAAATAGCAGATGTTTGAGTAACTTACCAGATGAACTGTACTACTGGACTACACTAACTCTAACAGGGTAATTAAAGACTTACGAAAATTATAGTCTCGAACGAGGGAATTCGAGCGTGTCGCCATGCGTCTAGCGTATAGACAAATAACACAAAATCCGAAGAGCGAAAACCCATTACAAGTTTCATATATATTTTTAATAGTTTATATATCGTAATAAAAATCATAGCAGTCTATATATATATATATATATGTATATATAGACTGCTATGATCGGACGCAACAGAAACATCAATCAATTTTCATTATGTGACGCAATAAATATAAAGAGGCATATTTATTTTAC
>DWHO01000967.1:0-17052 GCA_018247575.1 Eurytides lysithous rurik
CCCATGGACATTTGCGATATTACAGAACGTGTAAATGCGTTGCCAGCCTTTAAGGGGGAATTTTAAAAGTGGGAGGAGGGAGGGAGTGAGAGGATGTGGTAGGGGGTGGAGTCAGAGTTAAAGAGGGAAAAAAGGGCACAAGGGGGATGGGCCACCGGCCACTTCACTCACCGGGCGAAACGCGGAAGCAAAAACAGTTCTACTTTACGCGAGGTCGTGGTTCTTATCCGGTTCGAGCCGGCCCATTCAGCAGTGGGTGCAGCTGCTTGGCTCTACCACCGTTAAAATTGAACATTTTATTTGCAAAATAACTAAGAACCAGTTGGCCTCCACTCCTTGGTTGCCCTATGGATTCCATACTAACCTTCTCTAAATC
Source organism: Eurytides lysithous rurik (assembly GCA_018247575.1). NCBI lineage: Eukaryota > Metazoa > Arthropoda > Insecta > Lepidoptera > Papilionidae > Eurytides > Eurytides lysithous. The sequence continues at coordinate 377 of DWHO01000967.1, forward strand.
AGGCCCTGAGACATACCTATTGAACAGATCGAATTCGTTACACAAACCGACAAACACAGTTAGACTAATAAGCGAACTGCATGCTTATAACAACACAAAGCTAGGCAGTATTTCATCTGTACGAGTACAAAACTACTTGGCTCCGCTTTGAGCTTGCCACTCAATTTTTTTTCTTTTTTATGGAGTAGGCTAACAAACGAGTAAGTGGCTCAACTGATGTTAAGCGATCCTCACCGCTCGTGGACATATGCAACTTATGTAACGACTTACAAATTTTTTGTCAACCTTCGAGGGTTGGGCGGGGGCTTATTTAAAAAAAATGAAGGTGTAGAAGGGAGAAAAAGAGGGGGGTGTAGAGGACAGAGGTAGGTAGGCAAGTGAGAGAGAGGAAGGAGCGGGCCGGGTATGGGCCGCACCGGACGAAAACTTCGGTACTATGTACTTATCCGGTTTGGCAGGCACATTCAGCAGAAGCTCTACCACCGTAAAATGCAATGGTGTAATTCTATCCTGAGTAATTACACTAGCAACGGGCTACATTGCTAGTGTAATTCAACACAAAAGAGCTTGCGTGTTTTTTTTTATCGGGATTTGGATGCAAACGAGCAAGCAGCTCACCTGATAGCAAGCGAAAGCCGCCGCCCATGGACATCTGCAACGTCAAAGGACGTCACAACGTCCGGAAATACCGCTGACGACAACTAATTCCACAAGTTGGTAGTGCGTGGGAGCAGCGCACGGTAGTGGATTGCCAGCCATCCAGGTGGTATAGATGGTACCTTGAGGTTTGTCGCGTCATTCGGAAGCAGAACTTAGCAGCTGGTATATGATATAGTCCGGACAATTCCTCAGAACAGAAAATGGTATATCTGATAGAATAAACAGAAAGACGAAACGTCTCTCCGCAGAGCCAAAAGATCTAGTCGATCGGAAAGAACTTGGTCTTAGGCGATTCGAGCAGCTCCGTGTTGGATGCGGTCAAATAGAAGAAGCTGGTACTGTGGCGCCCCAGACCAGAGGTGAGAACAGTACTCCATATGCGGCCACACTTGTGCCTTATGAAGTTGGAGGCGGTGGGCCGTCCGGAAGTACTGTCTGGCTCGGCTGAGGATACCGAGGTTAAATGCGTGCGTGTTTATTCTTGGGAGCAACAACAAACAAACTCGCAATGCTTTATTACCCCAGAGGAATTCTGAAAAAAAGTACCATCGCTGTTCAAAGCTGCGTCAAACAATCTTTTAAAAATTTTTCAAATTATACCTCCGTTCTTATAGAAGATTCTTGTCTTCATCAAATTTCGATTACAAATTATACTTAAATGGAAGTCCTTATTAAATGCATACCTTGTATTTTTTTATAAGTTTATCGCATACTTGATTTTTAATCGCATTTATTTTTTCATTCTTTTTTACTTTTAAATTAATCATTGAGTTCTTCATATGATATTGAAGTCCATTTCTGTGTCCACCATTTTTATTTTTGGATATAAGCAAAATGACAGAGAGCCCGAAAATTATAATTAATTAGTTTTTTATCATTTAATTTTCTTTTGTGATTTTATCCATAAACTTATTTTATAGAAGTTTGGCTAGTGTATTTGGACTCTCGGGAAATTTCTGGAATCCAGGACAATGAAATTCAGAAAAAAATAGTACCACGAAACGTCTCATGGCTCCCAGAACCCAACCTGCTTATTTGCTAACCACATTGCTTTAAAGCGGTATTATGCCCACACATGCGGCAATAGTTAGACACATTAGATATAATAGCATTAAGTCCGTTTTAGTTAATAATATTTCATCAGTAATAACAAATTAAATGTTTATATTAATTCATCCCATCTTACTGATTATGATAAACGCGCCGTTTATCTAGAGTTTATCTAGCGCCCTAGAGAAAGAAAGTTTTACCTTGCTTTAATTAATTATTTTAATTTAACCCTGGTTGAGACGTTATATAAGTTATGTATGTGCGAGTGTGGATGCTAGCGAGGAAGAGAGAGAGCGCGTGTTGCGTCATAGCACATTTCGTGAATCCAGATTTACTCGAATATTATAAAATTGATATAATTAATATTTATTTTATTACAAATCTCACTGGTACAATACGTTTTGATACATTCAGTACTACTACATGTTTTATTATTGATAGTGCAATTATTTTATTCATTTGTTTGCACTAAATTCGCTAAATACAGAACACGTAGTCGATAAAATAAAACAAACTGTTTGTAGAAACAGATTGTGACTTCTATAAACAGAAGTTAGAATCATTTCTACTTAGAGGCTGTTATGTTCAAATTAATTGCTTTTGTGTCGCCATTTCATTAACCAATGTTTACTTGTTTACAGAACAAACAATTCTGAACAAAAAAGATGCGCCTTTTTTCTATCTTTTCTGTTTGTGAGAATTATTTAGAAAAAAATAAAGACGAAATTAAGTCTTAGAGTTCTCACTTTTACCACCTTTAACGTAATTTTTTTTCTTGAAAATGAAAGTTTAACTTACTGGGTTGACTGGAAGAGAATGCCTCAAGGCATTAAGTTTGACCTTTGTAATCATTTTTTAAACGTAATTGCAATAAGGAATAAATAGATAAAAAAAATTAAGAATAAATACAGTATGTAAAACTATTTTACTGTTATTTGGCAATGATGTGAAAAGTAGGTTATGCTTCGTCTATTTGATGATTTTTAATAATCAAAAAGTGTCTTCAGTAAGCTTGGAATAACAATTTTCCATACTAAAGAACAAAACATGTATCTGAAAATGCTTTGTTTTATATTTTATTAGAATGTTTGTAAAAAAAGTAAAATACACAAATACACCCAAACCTGTTTTTGTGCGGTCTTTTTTATGCTATTTCTTATTTGTGCGGTGTATGAAAATTGAAAATTTGTATATTATTATAGTATTTCTTTGTATATACGCGAACAGTATGAAATACAACAAATTTGCGGATTTTAACGCCTTTCTAATTTACTTTTTTCCCGACGTTTCCAATACTTTACAGCGTTCATGGTTGATGTTCAGACATCTTACGGTTAGTAACCTTTAACACCATTAACTCTTAAAGTATTATAATATATAGATGAAAAATTAAGCGCCTCAGTACGATCGACTGCCACAAAAAATTTTCACCTGACGTTATTTCGATATTATCCATTTTTTTGTTATGCTACTTTGAGCCTGTTCCCAAAAGCGACAGGCCTCACAGCTGGTCTCTGGCTCCGACACTCATAATGTTTCGGCTGCGGAGTACGGCGAACGGTGTATCATAATACTGACACTGCTTTCCCCCGCGGCCCCACCAATCCGCATCAACAATACAACTCCACTCAGTCGCTCTCTCCCCGCGACTTCCCACCACCCTCCAAGGTGCATCGAGACAGGCTTCAAAAGCCCACTCGAAACACCTCCGACCAGGTCATCCGCATTTGGGTTCCTCTTGGCTTCGACGTGATGGTGGAGCCACGGTTAAAAGAGACCCTCCGTCAGGGCAAGGCGAGAAACTGTCGGAGGGGAGCTGAGATTACTCTAGTCTCCTTATAATTGTGTGGTTTTGGGTGGAAATAATCTCTTTGTCCGGGTGAACTGTTTTAACAATTGTTAATGAGTTTGGATATTATGAATTTCACCTAAATGCTGGTTCCATAGTTCCATAGTTATTGGACTTCGTTCGACGATCGTAACTTTCTCAATACAAAACAATTGATTTAACGAGATATAGATACAACAAGTTCGACATCTTTTTCAATATCTTTGAAAGAAAGAATATAACTAAGTATATTCGTTGCGTCGTTTTGATCGTCAATATGTTTATATACATAACACAAATAGACTTGAACTTTTATACTCGAAATTTTTCTAATGGAAATTAAAAAAAAGTCTAATAATATTTTTTCAATGTTATATATTTTTTCTATTAGATCGGTACAAAATATATGAGATATGTAATGAAATAAGAAAGTCCATATGTACAGTATGCACAATCTACTGTTTGAGTAATGTGAAATCAGCCCTCATTTAATTCATATTCTTACTTTACATGGAAACAGGAGTACCTGTCAATCAAGTATGATTAAACACCATATTATAAAAGGAAGCAAGGAGCATGTTGTAGAAAACGATAACCTAATAGAAAAAGACAGACTTTTACAACTGAGAATTATATACAAATACACAGTACTCGGAAATAATGTAAAAAATTGTACAAAAAAATTAAATGTGAATACTTCTAATTTTGACATCATTTTCAATCGTTCTCTAATTGAATCGGTGTTTGTATTACACTAATTAGGATTAATTTAAGTGGACACGATAACTTCGTTAATTCAAATAAAATACTACAACAAAATATTGTAAAAATTATCATTTCAAGTATCAGATATAAATACGATATATCATTTGTGGTGAAATGACAAATGTTGCCCTGAACTTGACAGGGGCCGCAGTGACCATCGGATCAATTATTTATTCGTATTAGATTGATGATAGTCTGCGGTCGTGAGTCGCATAACTACAATGAAAAATGTTATATATTTCTTTTTGCTATATCTTTATAATCTATAATTTTTTTAAATATTTCGCAGTGTTTTAAGAATATAAATAAATATTGCAATTATAATCGTTTTGTACAATTATCATTTACTAATAGACTGAAAATTATGAAAGCAAACGTTATTTTAATGTATCTTGTCAATCGGTTAAAAGGGGTTGGTAAAGTAGATCGATCGATATATCGTGGACAATAAACAATTTATTTTTAATAGACTCGGCAACAAAACTTGAACGTCTAATGTTGTCAATGTTACCTCACGTTCCTATAACTATTACTACATGACACAGTCTTGCCGTTTTCGTTATAATTTTCAAGATATACAGAAACGATTGAGATAAATAAATAAATTTTCAAGTTTAAGAAGATGCTAGTCATAGTCATCGCATTAATTGTATCGCTTAAGTTTTAGGAAGTTCAGAAACTCCGAGATATAAAACGACATTTAAAATGACAAACGAATATAAAACTTATCATTTATACAATAATGTTGGAAAAAAAAAACAATAAAATGCTGTCATTCACCTTGAGCAAACACGCTTAAAAATTGTTATTTGTCACAGGTAATTATGGTAAATAATAAAGCAGATATTGATTTCAATTTCATATAAGAAAAGTTGCAAAGAAACCTAACCATATAATTGAAATTTGTTACAATAGACTTTAAACTTTTTTAATGCCAAAACTGTTTATTTTAGACAACTCCAATAATAAAAATTGACAACCGCAAGTAAAAGTTTTTACATAATTCGGTTCCGTGTTCACTCAAACAAAGTCATAGAAAAAACCTAGTGTTTTCATAAATTTCTTTTATGTCTCTCATCGGAGAAGAATAGTAAATTAACAGTGTTAATCACAACAGTGATGACAGATTTGTGTTGGCAGTGTTGTGGGGACACGTTCGCAAACCTTCGTGACCTTTGGTAGCGGATAGAGAGGCACATACGTATGTATAGGTGGTAGCTGGAAACCGTCGCAGGCCAAAACTGGCTGGGGTTTCATAGAGTATTTTCGCGTTTGACTCGCGCAGTGCGTTTGCCATGAGGACTCGGATTTGCCGTCTCCGGTACTCTGTTGTCGTGTCGTGTATATGTCTTGCGACCTGCACCAGAACTGATTTTGAGTCGCCTAATAAACTAGAAAATTAAGTATGACGCCTAGAACCAAAGAAGGTCTGCGTCCGTAGGAGAAATGAGTAGGAGCAAGCATCCTTATTTGTCGTCGAAATTCTTCAGAAATGTCCACAAGCCCGAGAAGTGGAAGAACAGCCGGCGTAAAAAGTTTCAACCCGGAAAAAAGCAGTAAGCGCGTATCATCCTCCATACTAATGAGCGATAGCTAGAGTCGATTTTTTAAACGATGCAAGGCCCTGATAGTGAGCCAACGAGTGAGAGCATGGGTGTGCCACCCGCTGAATACACAGCATTATACGACTGGGCCTAAGAAGGCCATAGTCGCACCGGGCTCGCGGAAGATTGTGTTCTATTGTTCACGTATCTCCAGCTAATGCAACCGTAACAGGTACAACGTAGGTTTTTAGTAAGTACACGCTCTGCCCGGAACTTCCACCGCTCCTCTGTTTGGCGGCGGGAAATCCGTAATGGAAATTTTCCACGTTAAAAAAAGGCATTACAAGGCCTCTCCAATGGGTTCCTGGGCCCAGGGAGGGGGGAGTACTGCCTGGGCCGTACCCTCCTCCGCGGCTGAAAGAGTGGTAAACGTGAAGCCCAAGGGTTCGACGCTGAAAGTTGGAAGACCTTTAAAAACACTATTATTGAATATAGGCTATAACTTAGGCCCTGTTTCAGAGACGACACACTGATTGCCACCCGCAACTCAAACCTTCAACAAATAAATGTCTTTGCCAATAAAGTTGTCCAAATCGTGGGATGAATTCGGCAACTGTGGCAAGATGTGACGTATAGTAAGTACAAGAACTTTTGATTTCATAGGCCAAGGCATGCACCATCTGCGGATGCCCATATAATTATTGCCGCGGTTTGTTTCGTCCATAAGCCGACAATACGTTACTCGGCCTGGTTCTAGATCCAATTTGGGGCCCACTTCGAATATCTCTATCCCAGAGCGGCGATTGGTGCGATAGATCTCGGGAGGCTCCTCTCATATGTTGTTGGTCTTAATGACTTCTTCCGTCACCTGTATACTGGGCTCTTTCGGTATAAGGCCCTATATGGAACTCCGTGTGGGCCGACACTCTTAACCGCCGCAGCATCACACTTCTTCGCAAACCTTTAAGGGTGTTGGCTATCCGGATCATACGGGACTATCGGACGATATCCAGGATAGCAACATGCTTGTTGGCGAGTTTCTTTGAGGCAAAAGCCCAGTGACTCCTACCAGCTCTACAGTAGATAGGAGGCCGCATAAATGATCTACGATCACAAGCAGGGTTATGTATGTATATGTGGACGTCTTTGCACTTGGGGTGAGGACGCTTGAGAAGGCCATATAATTAGAAAAGCCTTGCCTAAAAACGAAAAAAGGGACTATCTTAAAAGAGGCTGATCGAAAATCAGTTGACAATTGGCGTACAATAAGACAATTACGTAACGTAAGACAGGTATTTGTCGTACGTAAAGTAAGACAATTGCGTAACAAGCATGCGAAAAAAAATTAATGGATTCTTTTTGGATCTTTTAAAGTTAAATAATCTTTTGCTGATTTTAAAAATCAAAAAGTAGGTAAGAAAAACGGTTCGGTTCGTTCTCATTTTTGATATTATTCACATAAACCTAATCAAACTTGTTGAAGAGGATGATTTAGGACTGCGCGGACAAAGATAAATCGAAAATAATTCTCGAAACTAGTTCGAACTTTTCCCATATCCTGAAGAAAGATCAAGTGGGTCCTATCGATTCTCAAAATTTATTCACATGATTGGATTTGGAATGCTGGCGAGAATGAAAATAAATTTAAAATAATTTATCCTAGTAGATACCATAATTTATTAACGTTATTATTTCGATTTGTGAAAAAGCTCATAACAAAATAAGAAGCTTGCACTATATGGTTGTGGATGGACTAAGATGGATAATGATTAAATAGCTAGTCACAGTAAAATGCATAGCTATGTTTACAATCCAATCATATCTTTATTAAATAATTAAAATCCATACTATATAATAATTATTGCAAATATGATATGGCATGAGATTGTTGTTCCTTGTGGATCATTCTAAGTTAAGAGGTAATAAGTCGTTAGTGGACGCGGCACAAATAAAATAATAGAATATTAATATGATTGCAATAGTTATTCATCTTCTAACAGCCTCTATGGTCAAGCGGTATAGGCCCACGCTTTTCAAAATCGGAGGTCGTGGGTTTGAATCTCGCGGAGGGCAATGACTTTGTGTTGTTGTTCTTAGTTTGGTACGGACATTACGGGCTGATCACCCGATTGTCTGAAAAGAAAAGTAACATGATCCATGCGTCGGATGAGTATGTAAAAAAGTCGGTTCCAGCTTCTTATCGACGCCATCTAGCAGTGGTTTGGAGAATTCGCTATTAAGAGGTCGGTTTAAAGTCACCGCCTCTGCGCCTGGTCTGTCTCCGGTCTGGTCGGATATCCGCGCCATCGGGCTATAAGAGTAAAGGAAGAGTCTGCGCAAAATAAATATATCCTGCGCACTTGGTTGATCTCTTGTAGATTGGCAGCGGTGGCCGGAATCGGTCGGAAGGTCGTTATTATTATTATTTATTCATCGAATTATCGCTTATCGTCGCATTATTATTTTCATATCTGAAAAGCAGTCAATTAATTTGTTTTATTATTTTGTAACTGATCAAAGAAGATACTAAATACTGGGGAGTGATAACACATACAGGATAGGATACTTTATAAAACGGGGAGACAATAATGTTGTTTTACGAATGTTAATTAATAAGAATCTGACGTCTGTTTCCAACAACGATCAGTCATAATAAAGGTTGCTTAAAAACTTACCGTCTTATTCATAAAAACGTATGCATTTTAAGCTCGCTATGGCATGATTTGTAAAAAGTTTTTATTCATAAAACATTTTTGCACTAAACTGTTCTATAAGCCTATTATAAAGTTACAGAAGCCAGAACCCTACTATAAATGTGATATAAAGTAAAATATGCCTATTAGTAACGAAAATAATATTCTTCAAACGCGTTTTACCAAGACTCCGAACTAAAACTAAAAAAATAACAATAAATGTATTTGGTTTAACCTTTCTAACTTATGCGAATCGCAATGTGGAAAAACGACAAAGATATATCGCACCTCGCGTGGCTTGAAGCACAAAATAATAACATACTTTATTTTGATGTCTATTCTGAACATCTAATTAAATCATCGTGTGTTTGAATTAAACCATTGTTTTATAGTGATTAATGTGTATTTCTGTTTATATTGCTCATTTCCGAAAAGATATTTAATCAATACTTCAATGGCTTGCGTTGCATACTACTTGAGTTTATCAATGATTACAATTTTAAGCTGATTTTGCCTTATGTTGAGAATTTTTGTCTTGTGTTAAGAGATTGTAGTTATTTGCGTGTCCTTGACGTTTGTCGTTATTTTGACAAACCTACCCCTCGCCTACATATTGAGAATGTATATGTACCAAAGTCTTATTCCAATGATGAACTATTGGCAGCAATTAAATCCAAGCAACATACAGAAAAGCCAAATTTATATTCACATTACTCTAATACACTTCCAAATTGCCGAGGTATGTACAAAATCCCTCAAAATCTCGGGAAAAAATTGATCGATGGCGATTTTGTACTGCTCAAACTTTTCTTCGTGCGTCATTTTTTTCCTTGGTGCCATGATCTAAGACAAAGATAACTGACCTGAGTTCAAATGCTTTTCTGTTTGATAAACTTAGACCTGGATTTTATTTACTATATAGGTTCACAAAATTTAAGAAAAGGGTCCGCGATTCCCAAGTCGACCGAGCTGAGATAAAATAAATTCACTAATAAATACTAAGGTAATCGGGATTCCAAATAAAACATTGTTTTCTTATATACGTTAGTGAAATAGTAATATAAAAATAGAGTAGAATAATACAATATAAATGTTCTGTCTGAATAAGGAACAACTTATCAACTATAAAAAAATCGAATGCGGAATATTTTTTTATTAAAATAAAATATTCTTTTCTACTTTTCTGTTGAAAAACTAACATAAACCTCAAAGTTTTTGTAATATGTAATTAATACAGAAGAATACGATTTTATGCATTAGTTACATTTATAGTGGTTAAATAAAATAATAGTAGTTAAATAAAATAAAATATTTAGATTTATAATTACGATAAAAACCAAAGCACAAGCAGTAGAGCAGGCATTTCAGACGTAGCAATTTGTTGGTATACATACTTTTTAATGTGTATACCAACAATTGCTAGTGGTTTTTAGTGTCACGTACCAAGTACCAAGATTACTCGGTCATACCAAGATTGGCCGTCAACCGACAAAATACACCAACAATATAGAATAACCGACAAATTTTAGAGACACGCATATAAAAAAAATATTCCAATCAGAACTTTATAAAACTTTATATAAGCAAGTAATCTCGATAATCGGTTAAATTCATTATGAATTATTTATTTATCTTTTTCAATATATTTTACATTTTATATCAGAAATGCAATATAATAAATAATGAAAAAAAATGTTTAAAGTCATATTTCTTCTACGCATTTTATAATCACTGCCCTCTATTAACGGTATACGAAACTGAAATATAATTATTTTCCGCTCAGATGCAATTTCTGACATAATTTGTATATTAGTGTTGGCAACGCCGCAGTGGAACACAGGGGTACCAGTTTTTCGTCTTCAATGCCAGCCTTTAGCCATCTCGGTACAAGGATTTCTCAGTAGTCGTCTCCCATCATCCCTGCAGTAGAATTGCTTAACTAATTCGCGACTATGCTGAGTGATGTCACTAAAATGGAGTGAAAAATAATCGCGCGCTTATGCCATGAGGTTTTACAACGTCGAATACTTTGTGTTCACGTTTATATTTTGAGTGGCAAAGATAACATTCATGAGTTTTTACAAATACATAACGCAAAGGTAAGAGATGCTTAACATTAGAGACAAATGTGAGCGTTAGAGTTTTGTGAAAAAGAAAATTTTTGAAATTACTTTTTCTTAGATTACACTAATGAGTTTAGTTTCTAAATTACACTACATGTAATTTAAATAATTACATGGTTTCAAGTTGGTTAAAACTACTGATTGACAAATATAATCTGTTAATGGTCAGAGCAGTGAAGATACCTACATCTTGCATGTTTTAGGTGCTTTTGTGACTAAATTAACTACATTTTATTGATTGACTAACATATATATTTTTTATTACTACTAACATATTTTTTATTTTTGCTGTTGATAATCACTAAATTCAGAATTACCCGTGTATCCAATAGATAATTCCTTACGTTGATACCTTAAAGATGTTTATTAACCTTTATTAAAACAACACTGCAAAACACATATACTAATACAAAATCAAATTAAATATTCAATATATTTATTGTTTGCTGCTGTAATGACAAATATTTTGAAATGTAAAATTTATATGGAGTTTTTCATGTTTAATAATATTATCTATCCAATTTTTTTACGTTGATATAAAACTTAAAAAGCCAATCTCTATTTATTCTTTTCACCAAGCCGTCCGAATATAAATGAGTTTTATAATAGAATTTTATAAAAGTTTACTTACACAAAAAGTGTCAAGTCTTAGACAAGGGGCTTTAAGCCGTTTGCGCTTAATCATATTTAGATATATTTAAACAATTTTAAGTAGAATTCTTTGTTACGTATAAAATATGAATTTGAAAATTGCAAATACGATCTTTTCATATGAAAGATCTATATTTTATTTAATATAGATCTTTCCAATGTTACGTGACAATAATATTTGTTTTTGCCGAATATAATTAACATAAAAATTCCGTATTCCTTTAATTCGATTATCTTTTCATCATCTCAAAATATTAAGAGTTTAAGAACCATAAAATATATGACACTATGAGAGTCACTTTGAAGTTGATGAAGAATATTTCTAGAAGAAAACATTACACTTATAAGTTTCTGTGATCGCAGTTATCTAAGATAAGATCAAAATAAAATATTTACTACATACAAAAACTGAACGTTCGGAGTTCAGTTTTTATGATGGAACTGCCCGGTCACGACTAAGCTATATTATAATCATAAAATTCCTGTAACTACGTACATATCTACTAAATACATATTTTTCAGCAATATATATATATAAATCGCACATAACGAATTTCCGTGCCAAATCATGCGTTAGCATATTGCTTATTTTCTTTTCCATTCGGTCGTAACCGTAAAAAAATCTTTAATGTATTTTCTCGGTTTATATAAGTAAATTAGTTACAAATCTGTTTGTTATAAATTTATTTTCGCATAATTATTGCATAAAAAGTTATTGCTTACAAGTTTTAACGATTAAAAGTCTCATCCTCACCGATTCATTCTATAACGCAGAAACATTTGCCTTTTGCATTAAAATAACTTATGACGCTACCGCCGTAAAATAATACCCTCATTTTACTTGTTTAGAAGCAAATAATCAGTTTAATTTCTTCGTAATGGTTCAACGATTTGAGGTAAGCGAAAAACCATTGTTTTCATTAGTAACAGATTCAAGGTTAGTGTAAATCTCTTGACGGCAACACCAACACTCAGTACAGTGAATGACGTGAAAGTGACGATAAGTTTGTATCGTTACAATACGGCACATCTCTGATATGTTATCAGTTTGCTCTTTTTATTCGTTAACTCGCTACCTTAGAAGCGACTGTTTCGTTATGTTTCAAATTTCTTTAGTCCTTGCATGAATCAAAATAAATTCGGGAAGTAAATTTATTTCGTTGAAATAATGATGTGACAATCGGTTGTTTTTTTTTGTGGTGTCAAAAATGGCGTACTGGATTATATTTTGTGTTTTCGCGGCCTTGCTGATACGAACTAGTGAAGCTATGAAAGGTATGGAAGGTATTATAGCCGCCACATTAACGAATTAGAGGCACTCTTTAACTGCGTAAATGTTAAATGAATTTTATTACGATATAACAATAAGAATAATTTATACCTAATTGTTTAACTGTCGTCTCATTAAATATGTAGGTATATACATTAAAATAAATATTACAATTAAAGCTTTTGCAATACTATATAAGGTAGCTTAAGGAACGAAATTAATATTAGCAAATGACAACTTTACCGTAAGAATACCAACGTTGTATTTTAATTTATTCATTTTAAATGTAAATACTAGGTTGACTGAAACACGATGTTCATCTGAAGCAGCGGCGTTCTAAGCGTGTTTTATGATTATGGGTATTTAAACAAAAAAAATTTTCAAACATATGTTTGAAAACGTTCGCAAAGACGACAAAAATATTTTTGTCTGAATATTTTTGCGAACGTTTTTTTTTATAATAATTGTTCTTGATATAAATAAATAAAAACTAATAAATAAAAAACAAAATGATAACAACTAAGCAATGAAAACTCGCAACAATCCATAATAATTTGTCTAATAGTTTGTCTTTTCTGTCTGTATTTTCACGTCACGTGTTAGTTTTATAATGTCGGTAACTAAATAATTAAATACTAATAACTTGAAAAAATTAATGTGCACTGTCGGGTAGCAAACCTGATCGCGCCGACGCGATCTGAAGTCTAACTATATTTAGCCTCTACTGGCAGAAAAAAATAGGCTCCTTTTTTGTAAAAAAAAATATATTTTTTTTAAAACTTACCTTTATCGCTAAAAAATTACAGTTTTGCCCCTTATAGAGAGATTACAATCAACATGTTGTTACAATGTAAAGAAACGGATAATATTGGTCGACGTGTGCAACAAACCCACAACAATTTCAAATACAACATGAAAATGATGTAAATTAATATCAAAATATATTATGTAACGTTTTCAACAATGTTTCTGCATATTCATCTCATGTTATCTGGCTATATTTGTTCAGTGCTTACGTATAATTTTATGCAAAACTTTCGCATTTATCTTCAGAAACTCAACACATTACGATATCCTGATAAGAGATTATGACACAAAGGACACGGTCACCATTATTTCCGTGTATTTTTAGAGGAATTATCATAGCATGACTATTTAAAACACATATCTACGTTTCTTCGAATTATTTTATGCGAAACTGAAGTTTAATACAATTATTGTGAATATTAAATATTCAAAAGTTTTCATGATGAACTTAAACTTAAATACTAAAATGGCAAAAGTTTAATTCTTATTGATTCTTAAAGAAAGGTGATGAAATTGAAATACCATGATGTCCAAGGCATAAGGCACAGATCTAGAGTTTGTTCAAATATAAACGTCCGGAGTTCATATTTATCAGATATAATTCAATAAACTTTTCCAGCTTTCACTCTTATCAGTCCATGAACTTTAGCACGTCAGAGAGTTGGAGGAAGGAATATTAAACTCGAAGTTAAATAACACTTTTTTTATTCAAATTTGAGGCAAACAAGCAAACAGCTCACCTGATGGAGAGCTAAAAAAACGGTATATGCGATTCATAAACATTATTTTTAGTTGGATCATAGTGTTAGAAGGACAGTACTATAAGTAAACAGTACCTTAATATTATAAACAATGCCTTTTTTTTTCAGATAAATGCTCAGTGACATATTGTGTAGGCGAAGCATACGTGTGCATAAACGATGAATGCTACTGCGCCGAAGGATATATACCCAACCACTTCCAAACACGTTGCGTAAGATGTCCAGGTCTTAGTCTTTTAAAAATTTTAATAGAATTATAACTACGAATCGGATAAATCTCATAAATCTTTGACAGAATCATAAGTCGGATTTAACAATAAGTTGTATCATTAAACTCAAAATTGATAGTTTGTATCTTCACCACGTGTGCATATGTTGTAAGCGACATTAGTTGTTTTATATCTTATTTTACTTTAAACTCTAAAAGTGTTTTATTGCCATTATTCAGTTTTTTATATATATAAAAGAAGTAACAAGCGAGTAAATGGCGACTGACGATTTTAATCTTCGTATGCTACGATGCAAAGCATACATCATATAAAATATATCTTATGTATGGTATTAAAGATCGTCTTGTATAATTATGATACCTGTTTTTGCGAATGGAAGAATCGAAGGCAAACAAGCAACTGGTTTACCTGATGGTAAGCGAGTACCGCCGTCCACGGATATTCAGAACATCAAGCGCCTTGCAAATGCACTGCCATCCTTTAAGATAAGTATGAATTCTCTACTTGAAGGTCCCTAAGTCTATCGGTCCGAACACTTGGTACTGCTAACAAAAACCTACCTATCTATATATTTGCTACCTATCATACGATGATATCTGGTGATTTGTCGACAGAATTCAAGAGCCATAAGATTTTTATATATCACGACATTTTTTTATGAATACGTTATTCATAAAAAAATTCCTCAGATTTATACAATTTCGAGACAAGCTTTATAGCACATAATTATTACAATGTCGTAAAATCAAATTCTTCCCCTCCAATAGCTGATATTGTCTACCTTTATAACATCATCAATGAACAAGTCCATTTCCCTGAATTGCTAAGCAGTATCATTTTTCGAATACCACGTTCGCGCAGCGCATCTGGTCCTCTCTAAATTTCATTTTCAAATAATAGATATAGAAAAATTGCTTTTATTCTTAAAAGCGGATAAATCCCTAAACATCATTGACGAGACATGTAACATTTACTTATTTAATTCCACCCTAACAAAATTAAAAATTAACCTAACAAATTACTTATTTTACAAACACTGCATATAAAAATTATCTATATATAAAAAACTTTCTTTTTGACAAAATTAATGTAATTAAATATTACTTGTGTTCTCTGTTCTACTTTGTTTCTATAGATTACTTAAACTGAGAGTACTTTAGACTTTTACTGTATACCTGTGAAAACTTTAATTGGTCCTTATATCCTATATTTTCATATCTTTATCTCTCTGTATTTAGGTTAGCTGTAATCTTTCTTGTTTAATAAATAAATCATCAAATATTATAAAAACAGAAATTAAGTTCAGAGTTTGCGAAAATTATGCCATATATACTAATCATAATTATTAATACTATTTTTAATAAAATTGCGTGTAAAAAAAATAACTTTAATATTATTTAAGATGCAGCGACCTAAATAAATAAGCTCAACTAGTTGAAGGCCTTTTGCTAAACGCATAAATAATGGGCGTTCGACTACCCTACTTGCCCAACAAAATGCAATAGTATAAATACATTAACTTAGCACAGTTCTTCGGCTAAAACACGTTCCCAACAAGCTAGCCCATTTTTACAATAAGTTGTTCTTATATATATATATAAAACATACTCTTGCTACGCATAGTAAAATTAGACAAATGAATAAGACAAACCACGCTGTTGAAAAAAAAGGAAATAATTGTGAAGCGTGTACAAGGATCAATCGTAGCGAGAAAATTATTAATGAAACAAAATATGTTTAAAAGGTTTAGGAGAAAAGTGTTTCGGATCATGCTGTAACCAGTACGGTAATGGCAGTCTTCAATGCAGGCAGGGCATCTGTCAACCGTGCCATGATTCCTACGGCAACTGGATATGTCGGTATGTGACATTATCGAGTATAGATTTTCTTTTTCTAGAGATTGAATAATATCTGATCTTTTCAGACCAAACAGTCGCTAGTTGACTTAATGAGACAGACTATTATTAAGAATTATTCATCTCCGATAGCCGATAAATTCGACGACTGCTTTACATGCCTCTTTTAAGTGATAAAGGGCCAAAAAGAGCGAGTCATTCGCCTAATCGTAAGCGTCACTAATGTTCGCATACCATGAGGCGCTGAGACTTAAAATGTTATATTTCTATGCCCAGTAATTGCATAACATTTGCGAGAATGTCTTTCACGTCGGAACACAGTACTGCTTGTTCCGGATGACTGATTAGCGGTAGAATAACTGATAATGCAGTAGTTTCACCCAGGTGACGGTACTACCATACAAGCCCAAAAGCCCGGCTTGCCCTACTAAGGAGTAA
>DWHO01000968.1:0-17045 GCA_018247575.1 Eurytides lysithous rurik
TCCTTGGGGAAGGCCTATGTCCAGCAGTGGACGTCATTTGGCTGATGATGATGATGATGAAAGATCACAAAGGATTCCGAGGTTTGTTCGGCCTAAGAGCACAGCGAGACGACATCAGGTACACGTGGAATACATATTTTCGGGGCGACTCTCGCCACCCCCAACAACCGAATAGTTCTATACAGTCAGTAGCCATCGCGGTCATCGTTCGCATAATGGAGTTCGACAGCCCCCACACAAACATCTTCATAATTTTGTCGACTAATGCAGGTCATAATAACGTGCGTTAGAGATATATCTAGGGTCTATCCCACTCTTGGAAACGTAGCATTTTCACGAATTTGGTATCTACAATAAGTTTTTCATAGTTGCAATGACTAAAAGCACAAGGTAAAGTCTGAATATATAGGATAGTTTTTCAAGTAACGTACAATAATGTCGTTGTTTTAAGTATGGTATAATATGTGCCAACCTACCCAAACAGATAAGCACAGCGGAATAATTTAATCAATATGCTATAGGTGTCAATTTGATTTAAATATTGACAAATCACACATTCTATATGCAAACATGGAAAAAGGACTTGTTAGGATGATCGATTAAACATGTACTTTTCCATAGTGACTGTTGCCATTATTCTTAGCCTATAATGTTAAGTAAGTGTGTCATTGTCTTACGGAGAAATAAATAATTAAAAGATTACCGTTATACACGTGAAATTTCCACAACATTTCTTATTCAGTGCCTGTTCTTTTGTAATGCCCGTAACAACAGCCAGCCGCCAACTACCGACCGTTTTCTTCTGATTACGAGTGCAGGGTAAACGGTCCCGTAATGGTCCATCGTTAAATTGACGAGGCGTACGTATCAATTACTCAAACGAATCTCACGGGAGTCCATTTTATTTCCATTGATTTGCAATAGTATTCAGAGCCGAAGATCAATTTAAATTTTAAATTGGAAAGTAAATACGTCACTATCGTTTAAAATTGGTAAAATTATCCTTTTTACGTAACGCAAGGTAAATTATATTTTAAACGTCTATTAACCAAACGGAATAAAGCATTACGTACACGCAATAATTAAAAGAAAAATGTTTACATAAATGTTGCAGATTTATGGACATTAAAATGCAAGTAAATGTAGTGTCGCTTTTATTTTATGTATAGTTTTTATACATAGGACATTGACATATAAGTCTGACATACTAATTCGAAATAGTTTGAGGCAACACTTAGATGGAGTCGGCTAGCTTTTACATCGCGCTATTACTCTCAAACGCTCTGTATATATATGTCGAATTGTATGTATATATTAGACTTCAAATATGAGTGTAAAAGTGTTATAGTGAATAAAGTGAAATACAGTCCACAGTAGTTAAAAGTGAATTTAATTAATAGGTAGAATCAGTGCCTACAAAGTGAAAAACAACTGCATAATAACCCTTAGCACACAAACATTCTTTCATAATTTTTTAAATTTGGCAACAGTAGCTTTCTGGACGTTTCCTGGAATCCTATTGAAAAAACATATACATTGCCCATAAAAATAATCACTGACTCGTTGTAAACGAGTCTTAGGTAAAAACAAACTTTTTTTTATTCCTTTAACATTAACAATGTTACGCACGTCACACTTCCTGGGAAAGTTATTAACGTTTTTGTCAACGTACATAATATTTTCAAACACGTATTAAGAAGCGACAGTCAACGTGTTTATAGTCTTAAATAATACTCTTAAGGGCACTTTTGTACTAAGCCCATAGATAACACGAATATCCTACTTCTGCAGTATAAAAATCGTATTTATAGTAGCTACATTACCCCACAGTAATATGCGATAAGACATAATAATATTTCATTCTCTTAACACTATTTAAGTTAATCGAACCCAAACCGACCTTTACTTCGGCCTATTATCATTATTGTAAGTTATGATTAAGATATAATTATTGCATGACATGTTTGGAAATTACTAGGCTACAAATTTATATGAAGAAATTTTTAAAAATTACAAATTGGCAGTTTTCAATGTGAATGTGCTTGTGAGCCGACATTCGTATAAATTCGTCTTATCAATCAGCCTTTACCAATTTTTGCAATTGATCGTTCAAACGATGATTAAAAATACCTAGAGCGCTGCGTTTCTCTGCTCTGACAAATTGAAGGGAAGGGCATATCAATTACATATGCACACAGACCCAGAGATAGACGACACGCAACGTTTGCTGCCGTCCCTCCAATCGTGTGCTAATTCGAGCAAAACTAGTTGAAGTGCGATATACGAAATAGATCTCTGCTCAAAAGCTCATGGTGTGGCACTATTGATTTGTAGAAGCTCGGTTTCCTTTGCGATATAAAAAATCATTTCGTTTATTTGTCGTTATTTTACACAAAATCTACGTTGATATTTTTGAAATATTATTTTGAATAAATTTTGTTTTTACATAAATTTTATAGTTATTTCACTGTCGTTACGATGAAATTTCAGTTTGACAATTCTCTCCCGCTTTACGAACTGTTAAAGGCGATAAAAATAAAAATAGCATGTTTTTCCTAATAAGCAAATTTATTTTATCCAGAAACTTTACACATATCTGCTTATTTTATAGGATATGTCAAGAAGTCTTCGAAGAATCGTTTAAGTACAAAATAATATTAATTACTTATATAATAATTAATAGTATTAAATACAAAATAAATGATATTCAACATAGTTATTTTTGAAATGAAGTCATCAAATCATTAAACGAAACTGGCGTAGTAGCTACTAAGGAAAAAAGGTGTCTATGTTAATTTTCTAAATTTACAAATTCAATTGATAAATATTTTCGTAACTCCCTAATGATTTCATAGTAGTTTCATCTTAAGTTCGACGATATTAATCGTTATTTACAAATGTAAAACTAACAATATAATATAAAGTTAACATTACAAGTTATAAATTTTATAGCATCACAGTGAATTTATATCTATTTTACATTACATATAATACGTACAGTATTTGAATAGTTTATTAAAAAAAACATCGAAACGTGAATACAAAACTTTATTACACTGACATTTCTTTCAATTTATTTACCGTAATATCTCCAATAATTTTAATATTTAATACAACTTACAGTTACCATATCCACGATTTTAAATTATCAAGAAAAACTAACACATATACGTGTTTATTGTTATTTCTATTACTCGTTTTATTGTCTGTATTACTAATGAAATTAGCTCGTACATAATGTTACAAAAATTTACAGGATTTATATTTCGATATTCAAAATAATACATCTTTGCATGCGCCTCATTTTTTATCGAGCCAATCATAATCATACCAAATTTAGATAACACTTTTCCTGAAGAGCGCTATATTTTGCATGAGAAATTATAATTTTACCACAAAGAAAATTTGATATTTATCTATATTACAAACAGTGATAAATATATTTTATTAATTTATTTCAAAATAAAATAACTTTACATTTTACTATTTACAAATTTAGCTTATTTATTTTCCGTTAAATAAAATTGATAGCTGTGACAGTCTTTATTTTCGATGTTTAAACAATATTGCTAAAACGTGAAACCAATGTTAAAAGACCTCTTTTATATTTTTGGAAAACAATAATATGTAAAAATTGCATTTTAATTCTGAACGAAAATAAACCTAGCCGACTTTTATTCAATTAACACAAAATTTAAAATTTGCCGACCAAATCCACACCCATTACTTTTTTTCAATTTTGCTATGTACAAATTCTAAAGTATTTAGATGTTTTATTTTTTTAGTGTAGTCATTTCGTATCAATAACGTTTTGGAAAATTATGTTTTGCTATCGAAAAGTTAGCTAACATTTTTATACTATCTAGTCTTGAGAAACCTCTATGACGAAAGAGGAGTAAAAAAGTGTAAACTATTTTATATTTTCTTATGAATCGAAAACAAGAAAACCGTAAACAAATGTCCATTTCATACAAACACAACACATAAATCAATTACAATATATTTTTATAACGAATTTCAATGATGAGCGGTAACTTAAAAAAAACTGAAAACGGTTTTAGAACCGTTATTACAGAAAGAATAAACAATTATTATGATAATAATTAATAGTCTATACATATTGAACCACTTAAACTAAACGCAACTTTCCCGCGCGTTTGCCAGTAGCGGTGTTCTTGTTGTTACCACTTCCCTCCTCCGTGACAATGTTCCGCTAGTGACACTACGTCGGTCCTCGGCCAATGTTCCAATGCTCTGTACATAAATATAACCAATAACCTTCTAAACTTTTCTTCTATAGACTACTCGCTCCTCCCTATGTTACGTTTCTAATTTGCATTTTACTCAATATGTTATGTGTGATTTCAACATAGTTAGAGGCATTTAGTAATGTATAAAATACTTTATAGTCAATAAAGGAAAACTTTTACGGTGGTAGAGCCACGCAGCTACTCCCGCTGCTGAATGTACCGGCTTGAACCGGATAGGTACCACGACCTCACAAAAAGTCGGCGTAAGGTGGAAGTGTTGTTACTTCGTTCCGCGTTTCGTCCGATGAGTGAGGTGGCCGGTGGCCTATCCCCCTCCCTTCCTCTTCCTCCATCCCATCCCCACTTCTGCTCCCTTTCTCCTCTCATTCCTCATCAATCACTCAACCTCCCTCCTTCTTTCACCCCCCCTCCCTCTTAAAGCCTAGCAATGCACTTGCTAGTTCTCTAATGCTACAAATGTCAGTATGCGGCGGTGATCAGTTACCATCGGGTGAGCCGCTTGCTCGTTTGTCAACCTGATCCATAAAAAAAGAAATATTCAAACAACTTAATAAACATACGTGTCACTCTGTTTGAACACTTAAATTGAAACTTTATTCGGCAGGATTTCTTGTATGCTTTTTTTACCTGAACGTCAGATGCTGGTGTGTTCGGTGTGT
This sequence comes from Eurytides lysithous rurik, assembly GCA_018247575.1. NCBI lineage: Eukaryota > Metazoa > Arthropoda > Insecta > Lepidoptera > Papilionidae > Eurytides > Eurytides lysithous. The sequence continues at coordinate 4,931 of DWHO01000968.1, forward strand.
GAGGAGTATTTGATCGAATATCGTGCAAGCTATGGGCGCTCTTGGATGACCCCACCGGGGGTGAAACCACTGCCCCGTAGGGAGGCGGTTCAGGTGGCCGCTCCGAGTCCCGCGTGCAGTTGAAATCTGAATAGAGGATTGTTCCATCCATTTTATTAGTTCTCTTTTTAAATTTTTATAGCCCCAATGTGTTTTTCATGGAATCTCAATTCACACAGAACAAAGGGTTTTTTTTATTTTAATACAACACACAATAGAAATAACACATTGCAAAAGAAAACCGAAGTAGATTATATGTTAACCAATAAAAAAACCAAGATAGTAAATATCTTATGCTAAAAAAAGTCACATTTTTTATAGTTTTACTAAAAAATATAAAAAGTGTAACTTTATTTTGTTTGTATTAAAAATACGTGTTGCATCTTGCACCTACCTTTACCGAGCGGTACCACGTCTGGATTTTTATCATCTGGTTGCAGCGGCGAATGGTTCACGCCCTGCATTGATCCTTTGTAACCTTTGACGGTTTGCATTGGAGCTAAAAAAAAAAACAATTTCGCTCTCTTTTTTTTTTAACTCTTTTAAAAAAATACCTTATCTTTGATATTCCACAAAGAAACGTAGGACAAATAGAGGTACATTAAACATATAGGTAAATAAAAAAATTAAAGTATCACAAAATATCAAAGTTTATGTATTGAAAATATTGGACAATACTGACAATCTGAACCTAAAAGGCGATGAAAGCTTTTTTAACGTAACGTATCACTTAAAATGTATTGTTGGCATTCATTTTACGTTTGAATTTCAACCCCCATGCGATCTTGGTCCATGTCTTTTATAAAATTTTTAAAATATTTAAAAAGTGTGTGCAACTGTCATTGTCGTTTACAAAACAAAATATTTTAAAATGTATGTAAGAAAAATACGGAGGAAATACAATTCAATTTATGTTAAGATTATAAAATCACAAACTTTACAATAGTTTAGCCACTGTACACTGCATACGATTCACAAACACACAGCCTTTAGTGGGATATCCACTTTTTCGCACAGGCCACTTCTGTACAGAGAAGAAGGGCTAAGATAAGAGCACTGACATTTTCTAAGCTTGCCTGCCGCATTAGGAGGCAGCTAGGTTAAAAATCGCAGATTTGTAGATTTCCCTTTAGGCACACACGACTCTATTTTACACACTGCCTGCGGGGCCTCCAACGGCGTCCAACGAAATGTTTAGTCTCCTAAGGGCTTAAGTTGCCTTCCTAGAGAAGAACTTTCCGGGCACTTCCGTGGACCAAGCCCCGCCGCCCACGCCAAGTAAATTAAAATTTTGACATAACATGTCCTCATGCGTGACCTCGCAGGACGTGGGTCTATCCAATTAATGGAAACTAGCATCTTCACGGATTCGGCGATCCGATGAAGCTTTATAGAGCCGCATAGGTTTAACCGTCAACGTCAGTCAAGATAAGAAGAGCACTGACCGCTACACAATCCCAGTGTGGACTGGCGGACACATTTAAGAAATAATTTTTTAACAATTTCGACTCGAACTTTGAACTGGAGTTGCTTGAATATTTGGATTAAAAGCGAGCGCCCGAGCACCACCGGGTACCACGGCTTACAAATCAAAGATTTTTTGAAGTCACCACATAGTTTCAGACTTCTATCCGAACATGGTAGATATTTAGTTGGTCAACTCGTAAAATTTTTCAATCTAAAGAAGTAAAAAGCACAACTTCAATGGGAAAAAATATGTAAAAAGGTATTTACGTTACGGACTACGTCTGTCATTTTATATTTTTTATTTTATATTTATGTATGAATCAGGGGAATGGTAGAATTCTTACTTTATCACGGTTATTGTTTTAGAGATATCGAAATTAGGAGCGATCAAAATACTAACATACACACTGATTTGAGTGCTGAATACATTACAATCAGTTTTTGGACGGTTGCGTAAAAATAGGTAAATAAGGTTAAGAGACGTATATATATTAAATGAATTGTATTGTTTAAATCAGTTAAAATTGGCCGACCTAAATATATAGTTTTTTATTCTAGAAAATCGAGTAATAAACAAAAAAGGTTACAAATTTCGAATTTAACTCAAAAACAATATTTTTACACTACATTAAATTATTTTTATTTAATCTTTTTTTTTAATCAAGAATAAATTAAACTTCTTTTCTACGGAGCTCTAGCGAATGTAGTCTCCATATGTCGTAAATATACTACGACAATGATGTTTTTAAAACGTACTTTTTTTAAGTTTTAGCTTTTTCGCTGTTTTATTTGCATTTTATAAAAGTTAATAAAAATGTCAGTATCGGAGTGACGATACATATGCGATTTCGAAGAAAATTCAAGACATAAATCACATTTCAAATGCAGCGAAAACCGGAGTCGACTCGATCTTTGTGCCAGAAAATTCCGGACACGCGGGTGAATCTGTCTCCATTCATCAGTGAAATTCACTACCGTCGTGATTTTGATTTATTTTCAAATCTTATATACAGCTAGATTTAGCGTGATAGTAACATTTTTTGCGGTTAACCCTAATAATATGTCTCTCTTAGTTGTCACTGAAAGTATTCCTTCACCGGATAAATATTGATGAAAGTAACTATTATAAAGTGATCAGATTTTTAATTTTGCAATACTTTCATACGTGCAAATAAAAAGACTCCTGCTTTTTATTTGTCAATAGACACATATATTGATAAAATACTCGAACTAAAGCGATTAAGGCTTTAATTATAACAATAAATGATGAGATTTTCTTTAACATAAGACAAAATATTGTCAGCAGTAACTTACACAAAATATTTAAAAAAAAAACGTTATCTTATAGTGAAATATTTAATTTCGCTAGGTTCAACTTTCTATTGAATTCATCTATCGCTAGTATATTATATATCAAAGTGCCTATATTACAGTAGAAGAATAACTTGTTCTATTAAAAAAAAGACACCAAATATTTGGCTTAAGGAATTAATTAACAAATTATTAAGTTATGAACTGGCGGATGAAAATGTAATCAAATCCAATTCGCCTTGTGCAAAGTTTATTAAAACTCGAAATACTTATTTTTTAACATTTATGTGGAATTAAGTTGATTGAATCGTATGTGGGACAGCTATTGTATTCAGGCTTTCTATCAATAACGATTCAAAAGTGCTAATAAAAGCCTATTTGCATAAACATATTCTAATTTGATAATTATATCAAATTAGAATACATACGTCACAGTACGGTGTTATATCTCAATAATCTAAGAATAAAAAAAATCATATTCATTATTATTAGACAATTTGCTATGTTTTGTTATAAAAGGATATTATTTTATCAACTTTACGGTTAACGATAAGCTTTTCTTTTTATATTCTATTTGGTCGTTGTCGTTTTTAGTACAGGAGAAAAATAAAATTAAAAACGCTCGAGCTTATAGCAGAAACGTAATATTTGATCTGTGACGGCCAGTAGGATCTGATTTACTTTTCGGGTAAATATTTTGTTTTCGTTGAGACTTGGCATTCGCTCTGAATTGCTGCCTCCGTATTCGGTTTGACAACCTGAATCTTTCACAAAGGTCTCAATCAGCTCGAGTGATGACAATAGGCTAACAGAAAGAATTGTCTTGGAAAGTACGATGTTCTAGGAGCGAAATTCTACATTATAGAACCCTATCAATAGTAGTAGTTTTGATCAAGACTAATATGGAGCGCGTTAAACGGTATAAAAAAATTTAAATTTGGAAAGTTGGAATTTTTTTAAGTTGGTTAAATCTTAGCTTTAGACAAGTTAGTTACCCTTAGTAAAAAAATAAATCATAAATTTACTTTAAACTTTTAAAAGTCAAAATAAATTAAGCGAACCAATATTAACCAGCACCCAAAAGCTATTAATTCTTAATTTTATTGAAATGTCAGATAGTATATTAGTAATATGAATGCATAAAATATGAGATCACTTTAAAAATGTAATAAAGATATATAGTATAGTAGTATAACAATCAGAAAAATTCTATCTCACCACATTTATATTCTTAGCCGTGGGCATGCAACACGCGACGTTTAGAAGATATATATGTTCCACGGAAACGATTCTACAATAAGGAATTATACTAGAAAATGGCTCTGCAGTGTACGCTCATAGCTGAATGGAAGCTGTACGTCTGTACTAAAATAATGCAGATATATTTTTTTGTTGAGTAGTAATACTGTGTATGATATTATTCAGAATAAAAAATAAGTCGCAAGTAATAATTTATTCGTGTATGTGAACGTGTATAATGAATGAGGCAATTTTTAAATAGTGCAAATTAATACATGTTTATTACTTGACTTATTCATGTATTTGAAAACGTTTAATACAAAAGCATAAGATCTATTTCGATTAATACCGTCTGTATCTATAATAAAAGCGATAACGTCATACTGTTGACATGTAATCCAGCGGAAATAAGTAATTTGTTTGAGGATTACTTTTCGTATTTACCGTGGTAATTTCCGCTTCTCATGAAAATAGGATGTCTTTTGATCGTTGGATGATTCCTCTATTTAGATTGCCATGTACATTTTAGCAATACAGCCTACAGGTTGAAAGAAAATAATGCATTCTTTGACTATATAATTTACAATGTGAAGGTTACGCGGATAAAGAAGAATTACACCTTTGTAACAATTACATATTTGTAAGTGGTACGATTTTTTTTGCCGAGTCCGCCAGAGGTTGTGCCATTGTTATAATACCGCGAATCAGCAATGTTTAAGCATTACTGTGTTCCGGTTAAAAAGGTAATATTACCAGCGTGACTACTGGACATTGGTGCAGTTCGAAATTCTGTGTAGCGTTGTTATATTAAATGCATGAAAGTCGTTTACTATCAGTCGCTCGACTTCCTCAATATGTTTCTTGAGAAAAGTTCTCAAAAAAAAAACCTGTGAACTATTTATACACTAACTCAGATTGCCTGTTTGTTCATTTTTTTTTATTATTTTTGAAAAACGTCTTCGACAGAACTAAGGTTTAATGAATGGGTACTACGATGGGAATGGAATGCTTGGATTTATAATTAATAAAATTTCACCAAAGTCGACCAAAGCTGGAAGATTGAATTTTTAAACGTTTAACACCGACCTACAAAACTACGAGAGCCTATTTAATGACATAAACACGAAAATCAACGCGTTCCCTAAGTATAGATTCTGTAAATTGTTCCAAACATTTGTAAATTAAAACAAAAATATTAAATATTAAACATATTCTTCGTTGACTCCATATTCATCTAAAAACTGCTCACTACAATAATTACTCGAGGGGTAGATGATGCGCACGCTCTGTAAAGGGACTTCTCTATTCTATTCTACTCTTGACGATGTTTTTGCTTTCAGCCTATGCGGCTCTTTAAAGCTTCATCTGGTACCGCACCCGTGGGAATGCTCGTTCCCACGAGTTGGAGACCCTACGAGTGCAGAGAGAGAGATCACCCATGAGGACATGCGTGATCTATTTTCCAAAACAAATTTGGAGATATCACCTAAGGGTCGTCGGGTTTCGGTATGCGGACCGAATACCCGACGGCCGTCGACTGTAGTAATTATACGGTAGGTGGGGGCGGTGAGAACTGCCCCGGGACGCGGGTGTAACCCACAGGTTCGCCGTGCTCGAAGGCGAGGACGACCTATGTTGTATTGTGTGAGTTCCCTTCTTGCGTGTGTAGTGTTTGGTGCTGGCTGGATCCCGGACGGTGGGTCCGACTGGCCGATGGCCCTACCTCGTCGACCGGGTCAAGCAGGACGTTCCAAAGGCGACGGTTGCGATCGGGTGCGTCGGGATCCGATTGGTAGGCGCATGCCTTGACCACTAGTGGATTAGAATTTGATTGGCGGCTCTTTCAAAGAACCGCTCCTTTGACTCTTTAAAATATCTCTTAAAAGTCGGAAGCCTGCAATCGCTGTGCAGGTCGACGTTACGTTGGTACAATTCGGCACTGGCTGCCGAGCGGATGAATTTATTCTGGATTACCTGGAGCTTATGCAAAAGTCGCGGGTTGACGTGCGCAAACGAAGAGCAAGCATAGGACATGATAGGTCTGATACAAGTCTTGTACAAATGAAGCTTATGTTTTAACGACATTTTACAATATCTTGTATATTTGTTACTATATTTGTAAGGCAACTGAGACGGCCGGAGACGTATGCGGCTCTATTTCGGATGGCGGTGATATGCGCAGAAAACGAGAGTTTTTCGTCAAGAGTGACTCCTAGGTATTTAGCCTTTTTCTCCCAAGGGATCGGTTGGCCGTAGAGGGAAGTTTGACCCAGGTCATCATTACTTAACAGGTAATGATCCTTTTTCTTGTCAATGCCGGATGTCCGTAATTCTTCTTCGAGTGAAGAATACGGCTACACTCTTGTCCGGGTTAACATCGATTCTCCATTGCCGAAACCATTCGCCTAGGCGGTCAGTCGCGGATTGGAGGTGAATCGATAGAAATTTGGCAGATCTGCCAGAGTAATAGAGGGCTGTGTCGTCCACGAAGAGCGCGAGTTCGACTTTGGGTGTTTTGGGGTAGTCGCATGTACACAGCGAGAAGAGGATTGGTGAAAGTATCGAACCTTCGGGAACTCCTGCCCTCGAGGAAAGGGTGCCCTCAACTCGATAGCGAAAGGAGCGGTTGGACAAGAAGGCTCGCAGAATGTGCACGAGCCTATCGGGCATTCCGTGAAAAAACAGCTTAAAGATTAAGCCGTTGTGCCCGACTTTGTCGAACGCCTTAGCGATGTCGAAGAAGAGGGCCCCCGTGCTAATGGAGCGGGGCGGGTAAGGCCTTTGAGGATGTGCTCCGTGAGGTGGTGCACCTGGAGAGGACACGAGTGTCCGGGTCTAAAACCAAACTGCTCGTTTGGGATGAGATTGTTGGAGAAGACAGTCTTTAGCCGCATGGCTATACGCTCGCTGAGGAGGCCAATCGGGCGATAGCTCGCGGGCAGGTTCTTGGGTTTACCCGGTTTGTGTATCCCTATGACAATCGCCTCTTTCCAGTCGTCCGGGAAAGAGCAGTTGGAGAGAAGCGCATTGAAGACATTGACCAGTAGGTTAATGACTGGGCCTAGGAGTTTTTTTTAGAAGTTTAGGTTTAGTTTTAGGAGTTTTTTACTAACTTATTACTAATATTATCTGGCCCATCGTGGCTTAAGGCCTTTGATGAAACTAGTGACTTCGTCGCGAGTCACTGGAGGTAACGGTGGGCCTACTGGTGGTAAAGCAGTCCTACGTGCGAGTTCCCGTTCCACTACGAATGCGTGGATCGGATCGGTGTGCGCGATACGCGAACGCGGCGTAGGTATTTTGTTAGTTTTTTGAATTCATCCGACGTTTGGACGTTGATCCGGATTCTTTGGCCCGTAATTTTGGAGCGGACGTTATCAAATTTTCGCGTTTGAGCCAGACGATCAGCGTCTGGCTCCATCTGCCTTTTTCTTGTAAAACGGCAGGTGGCGGGCTTTCGCCTTCCATCCGGCCATAAAACGTTGTCCGTTAGTAGTAGTTAGTTAAAAGGGGCCCGCTTTAGGGGCGGAACCTTGAGGGGATGGTGTAGGTGAGATGGATCCAGACTCAGGGTCTGACTCAATCGCAGGGTGTTTTATGCCCTTTTTACGTCCTACGACGTGTGTGCCTAAGAGGACTTCTCTCACCGCCCATTGTATTTAAATGTAGCGATTTGGAACGCTAACAATTATCAATTTTTTTTTCTACCACAAAAGTGTTCATCAGTATGAATAATTTTTCTATTAAAAAAAAATAGCGTTAAAAAAATTTAAAATTATGTAAAACTAAAAGAATACTGTAAGTGTTCGTATTATTAATATTTAGTATTTTTTTAACCGATTAAATTTTTTCGGTTCTTTTTTTTTTTCATAAAAAGCTGTCATTTTAGTTAACGGATATTTAATGTCACGGACCAGAGTTCTATTGCGCATAATGTCGTGTATACTTACACAACCTACTTAGCCTAATGACAATGTGACGAACCTTCGTATTGCATCGGTTGGTGGTGTTTTTTCCTCGCCACCAAAGCGATAATAGTCACTGCAATAAGTGTTCCGACGATACCCGCAACTATGCCCAGCGCCCAACCACTCTCCATTTTCGTGTTTCTTGTATTTGCCTCTAAAATTTTATAAAACTTACTCAATTTATTAAAAGTCAGAAAATTAATAAAAAAATACAGTATGCGATCCTCTTAACGTACAAATAAACTCGTGTATTTTGAAAGAACAGTTCATTGAAATTTTAAATATTGCCTTGTTAGGCATGAACTTTCACGTTTTTAGATTACTGTAACAGTTGTGTATTTGATAAAAATTTAATGACTCATACTATGGCAACATTATGTTGATCTTAATTTTTGATACTTGCCAGTCTGTAAAGCTAATCTTGATAGCGTGTGAACTCTCAGTGTGGTAATTTCTGATCTTCCACGTGCATTATTTGCATAAAAGACAAGTCTTAATGCTTTTCCAGAACCAAGTCCATGGAGTTTCCATACTGGTGTAGTTGTTGAAACATTAGCTATCAGAGCATCCAATTCCCATGCTTCTACAACGTACGTTGTTTGGAGGCCACCATCATAACCTACAAATAAAATTTCCTTTAATAGTATGTGTGTGTGTGTAATATATTAATTATAGCTGTAATAAAATAAAATAACAAGAATGACATATGCTCCATATATTTTACAATTTCTTTATGTTATTGTATATCTTTATATATTGTATATATATGAATATATCCTGCAGAATAAATAAAAAAACATTGCAAATATTTGAAACGTTTTTTGTTGTTTTAGCACTCATTTTTATCATACAAAACGTAGATGTGTGAATGCACCCATATTATTATTTAAAGACCTAATTTTAAATATTATAATTCGCTAAGTTATTTTCGAAACAGAAAGCAATTAATGAAGAAAACGTCCTTAGAAGAAGCTCTAGAAGTTATGATCGGCAGTAATTGATCAGTACGTATTTAAATGTACGTAAAAGAAAATATTTTACAGTAAATTTCAAATATTTACCAAAAATAGTTATTTTAACTTGCTCACAGCGGTGAACATAGCATTAATATATTATTTGATAAAATTCTTTATCACATTCAATTCACCAATTCACGCCTGACATTGATTAATAATTTTTATTAGATCAAATAAATTCGGAACATATATCATTTATTGCTGAATGTATCATTCTCTATTACTTCATTTTGAAATAAATTTAATACGTAAAACAATAACAAATATACATAAAGATTGTTACAATGAAATAATTACCAGCAACACAGCAAAGTTCCGCCGAGTCGTCCGTCAAATTCAAAGATGAACAGTTAGATGGTGGATCTGGTTTAACAGCTGGAAGCAACGTGTATCGGCAAGGTTCGATTTGCTGTCCCGCAAGGTTCGTTGCTCTGCATGCTAAAGAACCATAGTCCACGTCTGCATTCGGTGTATAAGAGAGAACGGATCGCCCGCTGTCTACCGTAAATTTATCCTTTTGGAACAGATACAAAACGCAATTAGATATCTAACTCAGTTTCATTCATTTTTGGTAGGCTTATACTAATAAACACAGGTCTAAATTAATTAGATTAACTGAAAATAAAACGACACTCTTTTAGACGGTATCCACGTATGTTTGAAACATACGTGGAAAAAATGTTGGTTACGTCTATGAAAAATGGGATATTTACTGGAAGACAAAAATATCATATTAGTTAAGCGAAGTTTATATATTACATAGTAGTTTTGTCTACTATAGAGCAGTGATTGGTTAAACTTGAAACTGATGATTTTGATATCGAAGATTAAAAACACACACGTCTCTCACCACAGATGAAGACGGAATAAAAAAAGCAGAATGATCGATATTTCACATCATACGACGCGTAAATTGGAAGGAATGCTACACATAAAAATTGAACAGCTTTTTGTGGGGCATGGACATTACGTAAACTTGTCGGATATTTGAGCAAATTTGGCCCGAACTTTCTTAAAACCGTAGTTATGTAAACATATTCAATAGTATTACAAATTTAGCCAACGGAGCATACAAATTCTATGGCCACCTAGTAACATTATTTTGTTTCTGAGTAAGTCAGTAAGAAAATTATACATATGTAAATAAGATTCAATCTTAATATCGTATATATACGACATTATCTGTATATAATAAATATAAGATTTTATTTACAGTCTTAGCTTACATCCTAATATAAACCAAAGCCGCAAAACCACAAACAAATTTTGGTGACTATCATATTGAGTAGTATTAAACCATGACCTGAGCATCAATTGTAATGGGGAACAAAGAAATTAATCGTTGCCACGCAAGAGTCATTGTTCTCTATCGAAAACTTCACGGCTCCGATAAAAAGAGCATTTGGTAATTGCTAAGTCCGGCGAAAGGTAGTACAAAAAATCTAGTAAAATAGTAAAGTTTTTACTTACAGGCTCTAATTCTACAGTTCCTATGGAGTTATTCAGAGTCCATTGATAATTTTTTGGGAGAGGAAAAGCATCGACTTCGCACGTGATTTTGGCTGCTTCATTTACTGCCGCACCAACAATAGTTGTTTGATGATTTCTACATACAGGCTTATCTGCAAAATATTAAGGCTATAGTACAAGTATTATTATATACTTCCACAATATGCTCAAGTCGCTGCATAAGTTCTATTATTAATTTGTTTTCAATAAAATTGAACAATATATTAATTAAGTATGCTTTGAGTCAGAAAGTTAAAATCTTTACATGTTTAATTATTGTATATATAATCTTTACATGTATTTACACTTCTTTTAAGAGGGTAGCTTTAGTCTAGTAATCCCCTAGAGATATTTATCGTAAATTGAATTTGTAGGAAGTTCAATTGCCGATACTAAGGATCGCATAAAGCTTTTTTCACGAACTTTTTACCGTTTCACATTTGTTGCTCTACAAAGTACCTAAAGCTACAGGATCGTGTTCACTGAGACGTTCTAGTCGAAATAAGTAGAGCTTTAACAATATTTATTTATAGCATTGTGTCGAGCGCTTTTATAAGGCTTTCTTCAACAGGCCTGTAAATGAAATCATGATGTTTTTAAAAATAAATTCAATTTGACATTTGACCTTGTTATCTTGTGCCATATAATGGGACAAGATAATAAGGATGGAAGATCTGATGTTAAAAGAAACATTTTTTTTAATACAACAGTTTTCCGTTTTGTTTTGGAATACATCTTTCTCTCTTGATATTAAATAGTTTTATTTTCCAGTCTTCATAGTGTCTATGTTATTTTTTTTTATTTTTTAAAACTAATTACTACTATTTTACATAACTTTAGTAAAAATATATGTGTTAATTATGATAACATTTTAGATTATTAATAAAAATATAATTCCCAGGCTCCATAATGACAATCAAATGATGTTTGAATTGAATTGAATATTTTATCTAATAGATAACAAGAATGATTATATATTTAAACTATACGAACATCAACAAAATAAACTAAGAACGAAATAAGTTTATTCTAAAAATCTCAATTGAAGTGTTAAAACACCGGAAATAGCTACAAAAAAACTAATCAAAATAAAGTACGTACGTAAAGAGCATTTCAAATAGAAAAGTTTCTTCACTTAAGGTATTTTGTACATACCTAATAGCACAAGAAAGAAGTAGAAGGCAAGTAATAGTTTTATTCAAGAAGAATAAGTTATTACTAAAACAAGTTTATAATGTTTTTTGCCGAACAATTTGTTGATTTTGTTTCGCATTAATATAGTTATGAAGTATATAATTGTGAAATAAACAAATTATTACTTGTTATGTATTTAAGTGAAAATATTTGGACACAATATTATTTGTATCCATATATGTATGTTTGTAATAAAAATTACAAGGGACGTAAATTCTAACCTAAAAAACTTGAAGAATGGAACAAGGCAAATTTAAACAAAGCGAGAGAAATTCTTTAAATAATTTGTAGAATTTAAACCAAAATTGCTTTGTTTAATAAAAGCCGAAGCTTTGTCATTTTTAATTGAAAAGATTTTTAGGTTAAGAGTAC